>SRLM01000889.1:0-23549 GCA_015708895.1 Populus ilicifolia
TTATCTATTTTTCTTTCTTTCATTATGTCTAGCTAAATTAATTGTGTCAAGGTGAAAAGGTTACACTAATGGTGTAAGAATAAGTATGGTATAAACTTAATATGGACTTTAATGTTTAATACTAACATGTTTTATATTTGTTATCTTGTTCACTCTTTAATACATTGCTTGTTAAATGACTAATCTTGATTTATGTTGTATAACAATTGGTACAACAAATGCTTGGCACTTTCATAGCTCATAATGTATGGTATAACCGACACCTGAGCTATGAAAGGAACTTGATTTGTTGTTAACATAAGTCATAATCATGAATGCTTGATGAAATTTACAAGTATTAGCATTAATTGAATAAGATGACTAATGTAATCATGTTAACAATCTATAATATGATTGGAACCTCCTTTATGTGTGGATTCCAATTGAACAATAAAAGTGCATACTATACTTGCTTGACATACCATTAGTGGAACCTCTAACCTTGACATTTTTTAGTATCACTGTTTTATCCTTACATTAATATTCTATCTCTAAGTTCTCATCATCATCATCATCTTATTATTATTGTTGTTGTTGTTGTATTGTTGTTATTTATAATTTGTACAATAACCTCTCTGTGGTTCGACCCCGGTCTTGCCGGGTTATTTATTACTTCGACACTCCTGCACTTGGGAGAAGACATCAATCTTTTCGTCGTGTCACCAAAAAACAAAATGAAAAAGGCACATAAGTAGAGGGACTGGAATTAAAACCACATCAGGGGCCCAATTGAAGAAATTAGAAGTTTATGGCTTAATTGAGGGTCAAATTGCATAATTTCAAGACCAAGGACCAAAGTGAAAAAGGCAGCTAATGTCAGAGTCGTTGTTGGGTTTTTAGCAAGGATGCAATTGCATTGATTTTAAATTAAAATTGCAGTTTAGGAATTTATTGAACAAATTACAAATTGAGGACCAATATGAAAATTCACGTGTTTTTGTTGCCTTTTCATTTAAATAAAACGATCAATTTTGTTCAAAATAGTGCCATTTCATGCACTATTTAAAAAGAAAAACTCAAAATGATGTCGTTTTGAATGGCATCGTCATCTTCTCTCCCTAGACATGCGAAATAGAGGAAGAAGCTTATTTTTTCTTCCTTCCTCTGCCTCTAATCTTTCCAACCAACACCTTCAAAAAGACGTTGACACTGCTTTCCACATGTTGGACGAAGGGTGGAAGGACGATCGTATAGTGACTACCTCGTCCACTTGCTCCTTTGTTTTTTTCCTATAAAAACAGAGGGAGACGTACCCCAAGGGATAAAAAAGAAAAATTGAGAGATAAAAAGGGAGAGAGAGATGACTGAAACTAAGAGAGGGGAAGAAGTTGAAAAAAGAGAAGAATGAAAAGGCAAAAGGAGAACGTAAAGCAAAAGAGAGATAGAAGAGAAACAACACTGCCAGCCACTAGTACCGTTGTCTGTCGCCCATCGACCGCATCCATTACAGGTTAGCCTTTCTCCCCTTTTTCTTTCTCCTGCTTCGTCCGTGCTACATAATTAGTACTTAAAAATGTATTTTTATCAAGGTTTCATATCAATATTTTGCACTTGAAGTATCAACAACTCCTTAACTAAAACATCTTTTATACTAACATATCTAATAATATAAAATACCTTTAGTTTATTGTAAACGTTCATTTTAAATGTAGGACTATCACATAAATGAAAGAATTGATTGATGAGTTTAAGAACTAAAATTGAAAGGACAAAGAAATGGTCAAACTTAGAAAAGAGATGTCGGTGAAGTCAAAATTGGAATACTGTTCAATAATTAGGTGATATCTAGAGCTGTAGATCTTGAATTTAGGTCTATTTTATATGGATGGAAAGATAAGATATAGGGCTACAACTTTTGTATGGAGCCTAAAATTTAAAAAGGTAATTTTCAAGTCCAAATTGTAGCAATAATGAAGAAGTCTGAATCTGTCCTGCAGCTCAAACACTGTTCAGTGTTGAGCCCATATTTAGAGTTATAGAAGTCCAAATGATCTTTGTTTTTTTTTCTAGAAAGCTAAGACAATTTCCTACAACTTTTATGTTTTGAAATGGTCTCAATTTTGACGTTATTAATAACGTTTTGGACAAACAAGAAAAGATAAAGATTGTCACTAAGTCAAGAATTGATCACCTACTTATCAATTAGTCTTCAAATTAATTGTTTCTAATTTTGGCTTATAAAAGAGTTATTTCTCATGCATTTAGGCATCTTGGTCTCCAGATCAAGATCATGCTCTTGCTTTCTCTTTTTGTATTTTTGTAATGCTTAAGTTTTGTTTTTATTAATATCTTATTTATGCCTTTGAATTCCTTTTCTTTACTTAGTTAACTTTTATCTTATTTATGTTCTTATTTTTTTATTTATTTTTTTCTTTCATTATGTTTAATTAAGTTTATTATGTCAAGGTGAAAAGGTTATACTAATGGTGTAAAAATAAGTATAGTGTAAACTTAATATGGACTTTAATGTTTGATACAAACATGTTTTATATTTGTTATCTTATTCACTCTTTAATAATTTGCTTGTTAAATGACTAATCTAGATTTATGTTGTATAACATTGTATAACACTTGGTACAACAAATGCTTGGCACTTTTATAGCCCATATTGTATGGTATAACCGACACCTAAGTTATGAAAGGAACTTGATTTGTTGTTAATATAAGTTATAATCTTGAATGCCTAACGAGATATACTCTTATTAGCATTAATCGAATAAGATAACTAATGTAATCATGTTAACAATTTAGAATCTGATTGGAACCTCCTCTGCGTGTGGTTTCCAATTGAATAGTAAGTGTTTATACTATACTTGTTTGACATATCATTAATGGATCCTCTAACCTTGACATTTGTTGTTGTCATTGTTTAAATCCTTAAGTTAATCTTATATCTCAAAGTTCTCATTAACTTCTTATTCTTCTTTTATTATTATTATTACTACTACTATTGTTATTATTGTTATGTATTATAATTTATACAATTAACTTCAATGTAGTTTGACCTCGGTCTTGTCAAGTTATTTATTATTTCAACACTCCTACACTCGAGAGAAGACGTCAATCTTTTAGTCGAGAGAAGCACTGTTCACATGGGTTGAGCTCAACCCAGCCCTTGTTGAAGGGCCAGGTTCCGCCCAGCCCATTTATTTGGGTTTAACCTGGCCCATTAAAAAAAAAGGACAATTCAAAAAATATTTATTCCAAAATTTTACAATTTTTTTTTGTGTAAATTGTATGTTATTTTGATTAATTAGGCAATATGTTACGTCATAAAAATACAAACCTGCTATTAAAAAAATCCAATTTAGTCAAAACTTTCAAAAATACAAAAAACTTTAAAAAACATAAAAAAAATATTTTTGTGCATACGGTCAAGTATCTCAAAGCTAAAAAATCATATTGTATTTTTCATATACCAAAAATAATATTTCAGCATACATTTTGGCTTTAATAACTAGTTTATTAAAGTCAAGAGAACATTAGCCAAAATTTCAAAAATAATAAAAAATTTATTTTGTTTTGTTTTAGTATCAGGGATTATAAATTTATATGTAAAATATATTCCTAATATTAAAAATATACTTTTTTTATTAATAATATAGAACAATTAGATTTTTACTCGATAAGATAAAGATCTCCTTATAGAGGAGGACTTTTTTTACCCTTAGACAGACCAATAATTAAAAACCATAACATAACTTTAGATTTGAACAGATAAAACAATGCAGTCTATCTTAGGTGAAAAGTATTTGGGGTGTCAATACCTTCCCTTTATGCAACTAGTCTCTATACTCAATCTCTAAGACCAGTTAGGGTTTCTAATGACAAGAATACTAGGTGGCGACTCCCATTTAAATTTTTCATTGATAAGAGACACAAGAATTCCTTGTCTCTTTATATTTTACAAGAAATACACCACATACATCCATTATTTTTTATAGATGATGGGCAATCATCGCAATGCCGCACACGTGCAACACTCTTGTTGTCTCTCTTTATGTTTGTGTAATGTTTAAGTTTTGATTTCATTAATATCTTATTTATGCCTTTTGTTTTCTTCCCTTTACTTTGTTAACTTTTATCTTATTTATATTTTTATCTTATTTATTTATGTTTTTTCTTTCATTATGTTTAGTCAAGTTTATTATATCAAGGTAAAGAAGTTGCACTAATGGTGTAAGAATAAGTATAGTGTAAACTTAACATGGACTTTAATGTTTGATACTAATATGTTTTATATTTGTTATCTTGTTCACTCTTAATACTTTGTTTGTTAAATGGTTAATCTAGATTTATGTTGTATAACACCTGGTATAACAAATGCTTAGCACTTTTATAGCCCAACCTTATGGTGTAAATGACATTGTGCTATGAAAGAAACTTGATTTGTTGTTAACATAAGTTATAATCATGAATATTTGACAACATTTACAAATATTAGCATTATTAAGAAACTCCTTTGTGTGTGGTTTCTATTTGAGTGATAAGAGTTTATACTGTACTTATTTGAAATACCATTAGTAGATCCTCTAACCTTAACATTTATTGTTATCATTGTTTAATCCTTATATTGATTTTTCATCTCAAAGTTCTCATCAACTTCTTCTTCTTCTTCTTTTTCTTCTTCTATTACTATTACTATTACTATTACTATTATCATTATCGTTGTTGTTATTGTTTTTTTTATTTATAATTTATACAATTAACCTCTTATGGTTCGACCCCAGTCTTGCCGGGTTATTTATTACTTCGATATTCCTGCACTTAGGAGAAGACATAAATCTTTTAGTTGTTAATGAACCATGTGATTATCTTAAAAAATAGACATCACTCTTGAAAAATTAAGAAAGTTAATGAATTATGGAATTCCTGAAAAGATTAACTGGTTAATTAAAGCAAAGGTCTGATAATCAAATAAGCCTTCTAATTCTTTCATTTCACACATGCCTAAAACATTGTGCAAAATGACTAAAAGTCTATTATTGATATGTCAGATGGACTTGTAATGCACAATGTTGTTCTTTAGGAATTGTATCTATAAAGTGTAAAGATAAAATACAATTCATTAAGAATAGCTTGAGTAAGGAGTCTTTAAATAATCTTCTATTAACTTTTGAGACGCATCCTAGTAGAGATGTGCATCCTGCAATTCATGATTTATGGCCCATTTTCACAAAAAAAAATGATCAACTTAGTCTTGAGAATCTGATTAAAAAAGACCATGTTTCTCAGTTTTTAAGAAAATTAGATGGGAAGCTTATCCCTGACTCATAGAGGGCATTTAAGTTGTTCTTGGACGTAAAAACAAGGGAAGATATGAGCCACAATTACAACTACAATTTGAGTCCTAGTTTGTAAAAATTTGTGTCTTTTGGTTTTATTAATAGAGCATAATAGTTGTGTTTTTTTGTTTCTTATATTTGTTTAAGTGTGTTTAAGTTTTGTTAATGTTACGTATTTCAAATGATGTCTTCTATACTTTATTTTTCTACCTTAGGACATTGAGGATAATGTCTCGTTTTGGTTGAGGAAAAAGGGTAGTAGTTGATATTTTTTAAAAAATAACTAATTATATTTTCTATTTCATAAATCATTTCTAAAACTATTATTATTAAGATGATAGAGTAAAAAAGTTATTTTGTTAAAGTGACTCTTGAGATGCATCTTAATAAACATTCTTAACAAGGTCTATCATAATACTTCTTGAAATATTAAGGTTTACAAACTCTCACATTGTTATCACTTAATTCTGCTCATATACTTATTTAATGTGTTCTTAAACCTTTATTTTCACACAAAAACTTTAGCATATGATTGTGGGATATAAATTAGATTATTATATTATTTATGTTCTTTTGTTAAAGGTAACAACTAAGGGAAAGAGATAATATATAAGTTGTAAAAACAAAAAAAAAATGATGTAAGTTTGGTTTCGTAGCCTCCCTAACCTAAGCAATTAAGCTCGAAGGGGTATTTTAACACCCAATACCCTAAAGTCAACTGACTTGGGAGCGATTAGCTCAACACTTATTACATGGATTGAGAAGAAAAGCTTAAGAAAATCAAACATTGTACTATCTACGTATCATTATCTGCAACCTGAGTCACTAAGCTCATAAGGGTGTCTTAACACCTAATGCCCTAAGACTAATTGGTCTTGGAGTCATTAGCCAAAAGCTTGTTATATGGGTTAAAGATGCATTATGGTTTTAAGTTATATATATATATATATCTGTCTCTTANATAATAATCTCAACCCAAGGAAATTAATCTTAAACATTAAAACAAAAATTTTGTTTTCTTCTAAGTAAAGCCTCGTAACTATGTGTTGATATATTGAGCACAAAAGAAAGGTTTATTGATATTTTATTTAAGAGATACTGAGTAGATATATAAATTTAATGACAGTTTATTTATGTGGATTGATTGATAGAAGTTGAATGATAAATGTCTTACCTTGAGGAATTTGCAAATTATTTTTCTATTTTAACGCTTTGATTACAAAGGACCAGTAAGAAATTGGTTAGGGGGTGTAATTAGTACTTAAAAATGTATTTTTATCAAGGTTTTATATCATTATTTTGCACTTAAAGTATCAATAACTCTTTAACTAAAGCATGTTTTATAATAACAAGTTTGATACCATAAGATACCTTTAATTTGTAGTAAATGTTCATCCTAAATGCAAGCCTATTATATAAATGAAAAGATTAATTGATGAGTTGAAGTATTAAAATTAAAAAGACAAAGAGAGGGTCATATTTAAAAAAGAGATACTAGTACAGTCCAAACTAGAACACTGTTCGATAATTAGGTTCTACTTGGAGTTGTAGATCTCAAATTTAGGCCTACTTTATATGGATGGAAAGATAAAACATAGGCCTAAAACCTTCATAGGAAGTCAAGACTCAATTATACTGTTTGGAAGTTCAAATATTAGCAAAAACATAGAAGTCTGAATCTATCCTGCAACCTAGACACTATTCAGTGTTCAGTCCATATCTCGAGTTCTAGAAGTCTAAATGACCTTAATTTTTTTCTAGAAAGCTGAGATAATATCCTAGAAATTTCATGTGGAAATCTGGTTCAAATTATGATGTTATTAATGATGTTTTATTTAGATAAGAAGATAAGGATTATCACTGATTCAAGAGTTGGTCACCCACTCAACAATTAATCAACAAATCAATAGTTTCTAATTTTGGCCTATAAAAGGAGGTATTTGGCATGCATTTAGGTATCTTGGTTTCCATATCAAGATCGTGCTCTTGCTTTCTCTCTTTATGTTTTTGTAATGCTTAAGTTTTGCTTTCGTTAATATCTTGTTTATGCCTTTTATTTCCTTTCTTTTACTAAGTTAACTTTTATTTTATTTATGTTTTTATCCTATTTATTTATGTTTCTTTTTTTTATTATGTTTACCTAAGTTTTTTATGTCAAGGTGAAAAAGTTACACTAATGGTGTAAGAATAAGTATAGTGTAAACTTAATATGGACTTTAATGTTTGATATTAACATGTTTTGTATTTGTCATCTTGTTCACTCTTAATACTTTGTTTGTTAAATAGTTAATCTAGATTTATGTTGTATAACACTTAGTATAACAAATACTTGGCATATTCATAGCTCAATCATATGGTGTAACTGACACTTGTGCTATGTAAGGAACTTGATTTGTTGTTAACATAAGTTATAATCATGATTGTCTGACAATATTTACACGTATTAGCATTATTTAAATAACATAATTAATGTAGTGATGTTAACAATTTATAATCTACTTAGAACCTTCCTTGTGTATGGTTTCCATTTGAGTAATAAGAGTTTATACTATACTTGTTTGAAATACCATTATTAGATTCTTCAACCTTAACATTTGTTGTTATCATTGTTTAATCCTTATAGTGATATTTCATTTTAAAGTTCTCATCAACTTCTTCATCTTCTTTTTCTTATTCTATTGTTATTATTCTTGTTGTTATTATTATTGTATTGTTGTTGTTTATAATTTATATAATTAACCTCCCTGTTATTCGACCTCGATCTTGTCAGATTATTTATTACTTCACCATTCTTACACTTGGGAGAAGACATCAATCTTTTGGTCATGTCATGGTTCAATTCAAACTAGAACATCATTTGGTTATTGGATCATAATTAGAGTCGTAGAACATGTATTTAGGTTTGGTTTATATGGATGGAAAGTTAAGACATAGGTCTAAAACTTTCATAAAAAGTTTAAGATTCAAACGATTTTTTTCAAGTTCAAATTGTAGCAACAATAGAGAAGTCAAAGTCCTGCAGCCCATACATTATTCAGTGTCCAGCCCTTATCTTGAGTTCTACGAGTTCAAATGAGCTTATTCTTACTTTGTTAAATAGCTGAAACAAATTCTTAGAACTTTCATAAAGACTATCTATTCAAACTTTAATATTAACAATGATGTTTTGTTTAGATAAAAAGATAATGGTAATCACAAAGTCAAAAGGTGGTCACCCACTCAATAATTAGTCATCAAATCAATAGTTTTGAATTTAATATACATTTAGACATCTTGGTTGTTTAGATCAAGATCTTGCTCTTACTCTCTTTTTTTGTATTTTGTAATATTCAAGCTTTATTTTATGTTATATTAATCTCTTGTTTATGCTTTTTATTTCTTTTTATTTACTTAATTAACTTGTATCTTATTTATATTTCTCTCTTTCATTATGTTTAGTTAAGTTTATTATGTCAATATGAAAAAGTTACACTAATGGTATATAAATAAGTATAGTGTAAACTCAACATAGACTTTAATGTTTGATATTAACATGTTTTGTATTTGTTATCTTATTCACTTTTAATTCTTTACTTGTTAAATGATTAATCTAGATTTATATTGTATAACTCTTGGTATAATAAATACTTGACCCTTTTATAGCCTACTATATAGTTTAACCAACACTTATACTATGAAAGAAACTTAATTTGTTGTTAACATAAATTAACATCATGAATACCTGACAACATACAAGTATTAATATTATTTGAATAAGATAACTAATATAATCATGTTAACAATTTATAATCCGATTGAAACATCTTTTGTGTGTGATTTTCAGTTGAATAATGAAATGAGTTTATAGTATATTTATTTGAAATACCATTAGTGGATCCTCTAACCTTAATAATTGTTTTATCCTTATTTAATTCTTATATCAATATCTCATAAAATTTTCATAAACTGTATGTTTTATTAAATATATATATTATTTGTAATTTATATAGTTCACTTCCCTGTAATTTGATCCTAATTGTACTAAATTATTTATTATTTCAATACTTCTACTCTTAAAATAATATATCAATCTTTTAATTTCATGAATAAATTCATTCTTAGTAGCATTCTCTCTGAGATTTGGGCTGTCTTTTCTGAGATTTGCAGGTTGAGATGGATTCTTGATAGATTTTTGTGCTCTGCTTGGCAGATGCTTCTTACCAACATCCTCTACATATACTGTAGCTATTTCAGCTATCCTCCCATCAAGAATTTGCTGCATCACTCTAAATTGCGCTTCTTTTTCTGCTCCCTTTTTAGCATTCTCTCCTCGAAGTTTCCTATCCCTCTTCTCCTTGTAGTGATCTAAAATCCACCCCTCTGCTCAGATGGTATATTTTGGTTTTTGACAGTTTTAGGCTTTTTGGTTTTCACAGGCCGGCTTTCCATCATTTTCATCAACATCTGATTCAGTTCTGCTTCCTTTTGCCGACTCCATTCCACCGAGTCTGGTGTCCTTTCTTTTCTTTCCTTTCCATGAGCAGCATTAGCATCTGTTTCAAAATCCACTACATGCTGTCCCTTTTCTTCCCATCTTTCCAACTCTCCATCAGTTTCAGCAGTATCAACAGGATTTTGAAATCCTGATGTAATATCAGACTCTAATTTTTCTTGGATCAAATTCTTCGAGATTTCTTTATCTGCAATATCATTGCAAGGCAGAGGAACAGAGTCTTCAAAACTTAGTTCTTGTTGGCAGAGACTGGAAAGTTCTGCGACACCAGAACTCCATCTTCTTAAAACAGCTTTATCTGTACAAGGAGAATCGTTCGACAATGAGCTCTTTTTTGGGGCATCTATGCTTTGATCCTTTTGTTTTCTTTCAAAAAGACTGATTGCATCTTGAACACTCATTCTTTGGACATTACTCTCAGGTTTCTTACTGGATTGTTCTGATCCTTCATCCTCCCTACTAATTTCAGCTTCATCTCTATGAGATGATGTCCTTTCTCTGTTAGGATAAAAATTGAGGCTCTTAATTGTTAGTGCAGCTGCCCTGTGTGATCCAGTTCTCCCAATTTGAACCCTCCGCATTGGGGATGCTGACCTTCTGGGTGCTGCTGATCTTGAAATAGCTCGAGCTCTTTCTGCAGATTTTTTATTTTGATCGCTAGAGTCTGAAGGCTCCTCACTATCAATTGAGCTCTGTCGCTCAACCTGGGCAACCTTGGCTGGTGAAACACCATATTTTACTGGTAGTATTGAATATATCGGTCTTGAAATTGGAGTATCTTCATCCATCTTACTTACTTTGTCAATTGTTAATAAATTTTTGTCATCATTTAGAAGTACAGCTGCCTCACCCTTTTGGCTCAATTCTAAGATTTTGCATAAAGAATTCCTGATACATACCAGATGAAATCTAGAGTCAGAAATATAATATTCTATACAATTAAAAACTAAAGTAAACATCATACGTAAGGTGAGGCTGCAACTATAATTTTTTTGAAAACTAGGAATTTAGATCACCAATGCACAATTTGTTTTTGTGGGTGACTTACTTAAGAACTTTTGCGCCAAAATATTCACAAAACTCTACAAAAGAAGTGATTTCTTTACAGGAGCATATGGCACCAAAAGCGTGGTTTAGGGCTGTGGCCGATTCTCTTTTTAATGCTGTAAGCCTCAGATCCATAGCTCGCAGCAATTCATTCCTGGAAATATAGTCATTAATAGCTTAGAGGATATGCAACCAATATGGAAGAAAATTGGAAACAACAAGCAATCAGAAGAACTAACTTTGATGCATCTGATAATGCAATTTTCACTTCAGCCTAAATAGGTCCAAACAACCTATTTTAGTTGTTATTACATTTAATATAACGTAATGCAATTTACAAATAAGAGAGAGCTCATAAAGACAGAAAGGTAAAAGCAATTACTTTGAGTGTTGGTTCTGTCTCAATTGAGTCATTTCCATCTGTCATATAAGGAAAGATACACTAAACATTTGATAAAAACTGAACTCAGAAGATCTCAGCAGATTCAATACAAGCACTCAATTGTTCTAAGCCAATATGTCCAAAAAGCACAATAGCTAACTACTCCTGCCATGACAACAGAAGTCGACTTGTATGCTTGAACTTCCCTTGATGCAAACATTATATATTTTGTCAAACATAAATATGGCATGAATTGGAATCATGAAAACAAGTGTAGTTCATGGAGACCATATTGTTTACGATTTTAGATGAGAAAGAGCATCTCTTGTTTTTGATGGAGATGGAATGACCAGCCAGAGTCGATGAGTATTTAAAAATCATCAAGTTGATGACTATATCTCGCACATTTTATACTTCCTTTTAACTCACCGCTTATAAAACAACTTTATGACTATAATTTTGCTACAGATGAAGTGATAAAAACCTTATAGCATCTTAAACCGATTCATTTCAGGAATTCCTTTGTTAGTAATGGAAAATTACCAGTACGAATATTGGACGGAAAACTCTACTTTCTAGAATAATGAGTAACATAACAAGTATCTACTTTCCGTGTTTCTTTAAAAAACTTAATTGTTTCCCCACTTTGAGAACGATCCTGATGCCCCTGACAACATCACTTTTTTGTTAACAAGACACTGTAGACAACATAATATCACAAAAGAAAGGGTACAACTGACCTGAGCATATAAAGAAAGATGAAATTTTCTGGCTTCCTCCAATTGAGAAATCTCACCCTCGATAATCCTGCTGGTATTCACTAAATCAGGCGAGCCAGCAAGTTGCAGGAATCTGACAAAATTACAAGTGTTTCAGTAACAGGAGAAGCAAGCACCCACATTTGCAATAAAAATCAACAGAAAGCAAGATGCATGTCTAAATTACAAGAACCTGTTCAAAGTTGATAATGTGAACCATGGTACATTGCTGAGTTCTCCTGTTACTTGTAGTTTGAAGATAGCATTAGATCTTCAGCATAAATTTTATGTACTTCTGGCAAATGTGGCGAGATTTCCTCCAGTAGGCCAACAGCTAATTTCTCAACTTCATCATCACCACAAACAAATATCTCATACCTAAAATAACAGTGGGCATGTTAGAGAAGTTCACCACCAACCAAAACTTACCAAAAAAAAAAAGAACATAGAAAAAACTGAAAAGAAATGCCTCTATATGCTTTGTGATGAGAGTAATATCCATCAAATTTCAAGGATAAATGCAATCAATGGCGCCAAGCTTAGGAAGCAGGACATAGCTGACTAACAAAGGAAACTAGAACCGTGAATGCTTTCACCCCCTTTCACCTAAAAAAATGAAAAATTTTAGCTCAACACTGCCCCCGCCCCCTAAAGAGCCTGGATCCATTCAAAAAGTGCAGATCTCCCTAAAAGGAAAGGAGAGTTTATCCTTGCAGAGAACGGGAGATCAACCTCACTTGATGCAATGCTTCAACTTACTTGTACATGTTCAGGTATAACCATTACTTTAACAAGTATAAATTTTAAAATATAAAATGAGTGTTCTAACAATATGCACATCAATGAAACGAGTTCTGGATCCTCTGTTATATCGACTGCCAGTTATATTTATTGACGAATACCAAAACTGAAGGCTGGCAACACAGCAAGCTTAAAGATAAAAACAAGGGATAGGAGGTGCAAGAACAAGAAGAAGGATCAAAAAATAGTTAAAGCTCAGGAAATTATTGCAAGGATGATGGAAGCGAACAAGAAAGAAAGAAAAAAAGTTACCCAATAAAATTATGAATTGGGTTAATCAGATTGTTAAAACATTCAACCGAACAGAGATAATAAAATGAAGGGCGGATTGACATAAACACATATGTAGAACCCAAATTAAAATGATACAATATGAATTATTCAAAGCAGACATAAAAATGAATGTTGCTGTAGTTAAGGAGGAGAAAAAAAAAAGATGTTCAGTGCTTGCATAGAGCGTGTCAAGAAATAAAAGTGACGTGGAATCCACTATGTTTGTCAGTAAAGGATTGTTTCCATTCCAACTTCATCATCTACTTGCAAAATGCTCTCAACCCCCGAGAACAAAATTCAAAATACTTGAGGCTGGTTGAGCAAGAAATAACCCAGAAGATATATATATATATATAAAAGGATTTGGCAAACCAAAACAAGTCATGGGTGCAATTATAACAGAAGAAGAATACGATTTGTTAACATACTTGATTTTGAGCCGGCATAATTAAGAGCGAACAAAAAGTTTTTTTTACTAGAAAAGTAAGCATTGAAGCCAGCCAGCCAGAGCTAGGCAATGAAATGTCTATCCTACACTAGACAACTGAAGAAGAGAAAGAAAAGAACAAAAGTTGAAAAAAGAAAAGCACAGCCATCAAAGCCAATCAGCATCGACAGAGAGTTTTACAGTTAAGCCAAAAATCACTTGAAAACTACAGAGAAGTTGAGTGCCACAGCAATGCATAGGTATAGAGTAGGAGGAGGTGTTATGTGGAAGAGAAGGAACCACCAACCGAAAAGAAAAGGACTCATAGGAGTAGAATGAAAGGGAAAGGAAGAAGTTAACTCACCTTGAATGGAGAAGAGACAAGACAAAGGGATGAGACCAAAATCTCAGTTAAGGGTTTAGATAGCAAGAACTAGGAGAAGATATCTTGATGGAGGAGCCTCGTTCATGAATCATGTCATGTGTGGCTTTTCTTTACTCGTTATTATTCCATTTCCAATGTAAAAGAGCTATAAACAAAAGATAAAAAATATTAAGAAAATGTTTGTTTTCTAAAAAATAATTTTTAAGAAATCACTTTTTAAACTTTCATGTGTTTGTTTGTCATTAGAAAAGTTAATCAATAAAAAATATTTTCCAGTCAATGAAAAACATTTTCTGGTCAATGAAAATATTTTTAGTAAAAAAAATTGGTTTGGTTTTCAGGAAAATATTTTATTTTTTAGCTGTATTTGTTTTCCGGAAAGCGGTTTCTGGGAAAACACTTTCCAAATTTTCTTATGTTTGTTTGCTGTTAGGAAAGTTGGTAAACGAAAAATACTTTCCAATCAAAGAAAAATTTGGCTTGATTTTCAGGAAAGTGTTTTCCTAAAAAATTTGAGAGGAAAACACTTTCTGAAAGTTGTAAAAATTTTAAAAATGTTATTATTTGCTGATTATATCAACTTTTATCCTCAAACTTTTGATTGCTATATATATATTTTGTTTTGAATATTTATTTTTCAATTTCATTTCTTAAAATTTAATTTTTATATTTACTTTAGTTCTCATTTTTATAATTGTTATTTGCTTTTCTCCTATTATTTTTTTATTAAAAATTTTTTCTATCAAATTTGGTCCTTATTTTTTTTATTGTTATTTATTTTATTTGAAATACTTTATGAAATGTTAATTATTATTATTTTAATTTTTTCATCTTTTTTTAGATTTAATCTTTATTATTTTGATTATTATTTATTTTTTTTGAGATAATTTATGAATTTTTTTTTCAATTTCATTATGATTCAACTTTTTAATTTGTAAGATTTATTACTTATTATTTTAATAAACTTGAAAAAAATAAAATATTAATAAATTATTTTTCAGTTTATTTTTCATAACATAACCAAACACTGGAAAGTATTTTCTAGTTCATTTTCTATAACACTACCAAATATCGGAAAATACTTTACTTTTTAGGAATTCATTTTTCTCGAAATTCACTTTCCTGAAATTCACTTTCCCCGGAATTCACTTTCCAAAAAAAAACAATTTTCCTGCAAACAAACAAAGCCTAAAGAAGAAGACATATTCACTACGGCTATATACTCGAATTAGAAGTCTCCCTCTCTCTTTCTTTCTTTTCGGGCCAACTTAGTTGTTTATTGAATAATTTTATAATTTTATAATTTTGAAAATTAAAAATTATATATGAATCTAGTAACCCTGACTCAAATTTATAATCATTAAATAATAAATCTAAAAGTTAATTAATTAATCTACGTGCGAGGGTTAATTAGTATTCTTTTCAATAAAGTGAAATGATGCCTTTAATTTTTAAGAAAAAAAATGATTTGCCTTTTATTCAGGGTATATTAGTATTTTCACACTCACATTAGTCCTTAGTGGTTTGTTTGATTGTATTTTTGTATTTTTAATATTTTAATAAATAATAAAACAACAAAAATTGTTTCAAATAGGGATGTATAGATATTTTTTTATTCTTAATATATATAATAGAATTACATATGTATTCTTGGATTTGAAATTTTTAATTTATTGGGGTCAAGGGTATTAAAGTCTTTTGCTCTTGATTTTTATGTTAATTAAAATAATTTTTTTTATTTTAAAAAAGTTACTAGCTTGCACATGGAAGCCATTGCGTATTTTAAATGGCATGTGCGGCAGCTCCTAGTAATAAAAATTAGTTTTTTACCCTAACATTTAATGCCCTCGTTGTCTTCTCTTTCATAATTAGTTGTATCTATAATTAAAATGTGACCAGTTTATCATAGATCACATTTTTTTTCTTTTCTCTCCTTTGATTCTCTATACTATCCCCATAAACAAACAATAATTCTCATAAAAGAACAATAATTCTCATTATTATTAGTATTTTAAATTCAATCATTTTAATTTTAATTTTAGTATTTTGGTCATTTCCCCTCATGTAAAAGGTACTTTTATTTTTAATATAACCCTTAATTTCTAATTTGTATATATAATATATTTTGATTTAGTCATTCTTCTTTTATTTTTTTTATCTTTTTTCAATGTTTTTACTTTTAATTTTATTATTTAAATCAATTTTAAGATTTTTTTATGATAATAATAATGATTTTAATTTGGTCCCTTTTCTATTGCTTTCTTATTGTCTTCCTTAGCCCCTTTTTCAAGGATTTTATAGTTCTTAATTCTATTATTCAAATCAAATTCAATATTTTTATTTTTTTCAATAATAATAGTAGTAGTGATGTTAATAATAATAATTATCATAACTGAATTTTTGAATTTTCAAATAAGTAAATAACAAAAAAAAGAAATGAATATAAAAATATTTTGAGAAATAAGTTAAGACAATACAAATTAAAAATTTAAGGAATGATAAGTATTAAATTATAAATTTGAGAGTCAATATGGTCAAGAATTGAAAGAATTAATAAATTTAGAGGCTTAATTAAACTTTGATTTAATTAATTAATGTCATCAAGGGCTTAATTAAAAATGTATCAAAGTTTGGGGCTGATTTGGGTTGAAATTGTAAGGAATTAAAGTACAAGGACCAAAATGACCAGGCAGTAATCTATAGGGGGATTAATTGATTTTTCCAGGGGTAATTTTGAAAGAATTAAAAGTTGAAGAGTCTTTTAAAGACTGAATTGATGACTTTGGAAACCAAGGACTGTTCTGTAAATGACGCCGGAATTCAGGGGTAAAATTAAAAATATTCCTTGAATAAGGTCCTACTTGCTAAATGTCAGAACTTCAGGGGGCAAGTTGAAATTAGCCATATCAGTCAGGTGAAAACGGCGTCGTTCAGGTCAGCTTCCTCTTCATCCAGGGAAGGCCAATCCAGAGGCAGCTCCAAATCATGGGTCATGTCCCACACGATGCATTACAAACTCCCCAGTTTTTCCTCAAGCAAGCATGGACGGACGTGACTCCCAAGATCATTATCCACGTTCTCTAGCTTTATAAAAGCCAGAGAAAGAACGACACAAGAGGGGGTACAGAAGAATTAACAGACGATAAAAAGAGAGGGAACACATAGAGAAGAGGAAAACGAAAAAAAAAAAAACAGACAAAAACACAGAAATAAGAACAACACAGAGAGAGACAGAACGAGAAAACACACACAAGAGAGAGGAAAAGGAAAAACAAGAAAAAAGAAACAGAAGGAAGATCTGGTGATTGATTCACCCGATCCAACCAAAGAAAAAGAAACGAAAGAATTTTTTTCTTTACAAAAGGAGGAAAACCATCATCTTCTTCAACCTCAGCATTGTTCAGAGAGAAGGAAACGTCGCCAAAGCAGAGCTCCCAGGCTGAGACAGAAACGAAGAAGTTTGCTGGAAGTGAAAGGTAAGTTTCGCTTTTTAATTTTAGTTCATTCCTCCTGTAGAAGGCTGATTGTTCCCGCCTTTCAAATTTAATTACTCCCCTCCTGTAGCAAGCATGCGTGAAGGACACATGCGTCCAGTCCTGCCCGCTTGATCAGACAGGGCCGGCTGGTCCAGCCCATCCGTACAAAGAAAAACCAGAAAATAGATGAAATCGGGCTGGGCCTCAGCTGAGCTGGCCTAATTTTTTGGATCAGAGGTTTGTGCAGTAAAACATGGTACCTTACTTCTTTATTTTTATTTCATCTCGTTTTGTTTTGATTTTTAACCCAACAAATATTTTTGGATTAGAAAATTCCAGAAAAAATTATAAATATTTATTTATTTATTTATAAATCCCTCACACTTTATTTTCAATAATTTCACTATATATTTGATTGTTTAATTTTTATTATGAAATGTAAATCTAGTATGCAACACATACCTATCTTTACGTGTGTGTGTATTTTGTTTTGCTCAATTCATTTTAGTAGTTTATTCACTTGTGTTATAGATAAGAATAATATATTTTTTTTTCTATGTAATATTTATCAAAACTAAAATTGAAAGTATCCATAATCAAATATCTACTAACACTAGAGTCAAAAATATTATAAGCAAATAATAAAAAACAAAATAAAATAAAATAAAATAAAATAAAATAAAATAAAATAAAATAAAATAAACCCTTAGCAATTTAAAATAAAACCAGCAAAGCAGTCTACCTCAGATAAAACGTCTAAGAAATGATAATATCTTTCCTTTTATGTAATCAATTTCGTACTATAAAATATATATTGACTAGTTAGGGTTCCTTGTAACTATAATACTAGATGACAACTACTTAAACAAAATATTTTCTTATCTAAAAACTAGATATCAAATATTTATTCTTTTCCACAAATTTGATTTTTAAAGGTCATTGTAATGTCGGGTGCACCGATAGTAATAATTATAATGATGATGATGTTAATACAATAATAACAATAATAGTAACAATAATGTTAGTTATGATAATAATAATAATAATAATAGTGATGGTGGTGATGAAAATAAAAATATTAATGAAAATAATAATATTATTGATGATGGTGGTGGTGGCGGCAAATATAAAAATAATAGTAAAATAATAATAATAATAATAATAGTTAAATTAATGATGATAATGATAGTAATAGTAATAGTAGTAATAATAATAATACTATGTTAAAATGATAATGATAATGATTAATGTAATGATTGTAATGATTATGGTAATAATAATAAAAGGTATGGTTATAATATTAGTAATAATAATATTAGTAGTAGTAAAAAATATATTTTTGAAGTATTTTTATTAATTTTATTATTTTTAGTGTCTTCTTAAAATAATTTAGAATTCTAAGAACTTTTTTTTTCAATGCATTTAATTTTTAATTTTTAATTTTTAATATGCTATTTTCAAAATTATTGATTGATTTTTCTCAATGTCTTTTTTAAAAAAAGTTAAAAAACCAAAACTAATATATATAAAGGAATTAAACATTCAAAAAAATAAAGGACTAAACATTCAAAAAATAAAGGACTAAAGCAAATTTAGATTACTTGGATACTATCTAATTAAGGTGAAGAAATAATATTTTTTAACTTATACATAATAAAGGAATATCAAACAAAAAAGGAGATAAGGGGGGAATAAGGAAGGAAAATAAAAATAAATTTTTTTTTCCTACATTCTCTCCCCCCACTCACTCACAAAATACCCTAACCTTTTTTTCAAACATATTTGCCAGCAACTATTGGCAATTCCAACCACAATCAACAGATTTAACTTTGTAAGCTCTCAACTATCCATCTAAGTGAGCTCACCAAACTCACTACACACTTAACCATCTATTTAGCCATACACAAAAAAAGAAAAAATAAAACCTCTCAATCGTCTTCCCTCACTCTTCTAGCCAAGAGCAACCCTATCTTTTCTATAGACACTACGCTAATCACTCATCATAAATTGTTTATGCCTTTTGCTTCTTTGTTTTTTTTTTATAAAAAAAACCCTTATAAATCTCCACTATGACCTCCATTAATTGAAGAGTAGCACCATCATCTTCTTTTTTGATTAACGATGTGTTTGATTATGTATCATTATGGAAGATCTAGCAACTGGAACCAATGCCACCAGACCTATCTTTAAATAAAACTTGTCTTCCCTCCATTATTGAAACTAACACTTAATGCTCTAAGATCAACTGGTCTAAAAGTCATTAGTTGAAAACTTATTATATGGATTAAAGATGCATTGTGTTTTTAAGTTATATGTATATTAATAATAAAAAAAATAAAAAGATAATAATCATAACCCAAGGAAATTAATCTTAAACATTAGAACAAAAATTTTATTTTCTTTCAAGTAAAGTTTCATAACTATGTGTTGATATATTGAGCATAAAAGAAAGGTTTATTAATATCTTATTTAAGAATTATTGAGCAAATGTATAAAATTAATGAGAATTTGTTTATCTTGATATATTAATAGAAGATAAATAATAAATATCTTGTTTTGTGGAATTTGCAAATTTTTTTTTATTTTAACGCTTTTATTACTAGAGACTAGTAATAAACTGGTTGAGAGGTGTGATTATTATTTAAAAGTGTATTTTTATCAATGTTTTATATTATCATTTTGCATTTAAAGTATCAATAACTTCTTAAATAAATCATGTTTTATAATAAAATATCTAATAATATAAGATACCTTTAATTTATGGTAAATGTTCATCTTAAATGCAGGCATATTACATAAATAAAAGGATTGATTGATGATTTTAAATATTAAAATTGAAAGGACAAATAAATGGCCAAACTTAGAAAAGAGATGCTAATGCAATCCAAACCGGAACACTATTCGATAATTGAGTCATATTTACAGTTGTAGATCGGATTTAGATCTACTTTATATAGATGGAAAGATAAGATATACACCTACAACTTTTATATGGAGGTCTAGTTTTAATAAGACCATTTTCAAGTTCAAATTGTAGCAACAATAAAAAAGTTCAAATATGTCTTATAGTCTAGACATTATTCAGTGTTTAGCCCATATCATGAGTTTCAGAAGTCTAAATGATTTTAATTTTTTTTCCTGAAAAGTTGAGATAATTTCCTACAACTTTCACGTGAAGGTCTAATTCAAATTTTGACATTATCAATGATATTTTATTCAGACAAGAGAAGATAAGGATTGTTACCAAGACAAGAGTTGGTCACTCACTCACCAATTAGTCATCAAATCAATAGTTTTTAATTTTGGCCTATAAAAAGAGGCATTTGTCATGCATTTAGCCATCTTGGTTTCTAGATCATGATCATGCTTTTGGTTTCTCTCTTTGTATTTTTGTAATGTTTAAGTTTTGTTATCATTAATATCTTGTTTATGCCTTTCAATTCCTTTTGTTTACTTACTTAACTTTTATCTTATTTATGTTCTTATTTTATTTATTTATTTATGTTTTTCTTCTTCATTATGTTTAGCTAAATTTATTATATCAAGATAAAAAAGTTACACTAATGGTGTAAGAATAAATATAGTGTAAACTCAACATGAATTTTAATGTTTGATATTAACATGTTTTGTATTTGTTATCTTGTTCACTCTTTAATACTTTTCTTGTTAAATAACAAACTAGATTTATATTGTATAACACTTGGTACAACAAATGATTAGCACTTTCATAGCATAAACCATATGGTATAACCGACACCTATGCTATGAAAGGAACTGATTTATTGTTAACATAAATTATAATCATGAATAACTGACATCATTTACAAGTATTAACATTATTCGAATAAGATAATTAATGTTCTTATGTTAACAATTTATAATCTGATTGTAACCTCCTTTATATGTGGTTTTTATTTTTTAGTAAAAAGAGTTTATACTATACTTATTTGAAATACCATTAATAGATCCTCTAATCTTGACATTTATTATTATAAATGTTTAATCTTTATATTGATCTTTCATCTCAAAGTTCTCATCAACTTCTTCTTCTTCTTCTTCTTCTACTACTACTACTACTGCTACTACTACTACTACTACTACTATTGTTGTTATTGTTATTATAATTTATACAATTAACCTCCTTGTAGTTCAACCTCGATTTTGCTGGGTTATTTATTACTTCGACGCTCCTGCACTTAGAAGAAAATATCAATCTTTTGGTTGTGTTAAGAACATTAGATGAAAAACAAGTAAGGTAGGAAAAAGAAACAAATGTGATGAAAAAAGAAAGAAAGAGGAAGACAAAACCTTCAATCAAGGAGATCTTCTCCCTCGAACATCCTTTCACCTCACCGTTAGTCCAAAGGCGTTCTAGAGATGAAAGAGCATTATATCCACCAGCTCACTCATCTCTAGAAGTGTTGGTATGTAAATCCACTTGTTGGTAATAGTAATGATATATGGATACAAGCACTAGTACTATTCTAGCACTCTCCATGCTTGATTTTAGTATTCCTCGGACACAACAAACACCTATAAAGGTTAATCCATAAACTTAAATTATTATTTTTAAATTGCTAAAGTTTTATAAAATATAGGGCAATGTTTATTGTTGTGTATAATTTTAAACTGTTTGAATATTTATTTGGTTTGATGCGTGTTTTCATTTTGAAATGATTTGATAATTTTATGATGGATTTTAAGTTTATTTTCATTGCTAATTGAATGTTAATTCTTAATTCATGATTTGTGCTTGTGCTTTTATTGATTTATTTGAATTAACATGCAATTGGAATATAATTCATGAAGTTAACAAGACTTGTGAAACGAAAAAAAGATTGATGTCTTCTCCCAAGTGTAAGAGTGTCGAAGTAATAAATAACCCGGCAAGACCGGGGTCGAACCACAGGGAGGATATTGTACAAATTATAAATAACAACAATACCACAACAACAATAATAACAATAACAACAACAACAACAATAATGATAATAATAATAATAGTAGTAGTAGTAGTAGTAGTAGCAGCAGTAATAATAAAGAAAGAGAAGAAGAAGATGATGATGATGATGAGATATTAAAGTAAGGATTAACAATGATAATAACAAATGTCAAGGTTAGAGGTTCCACTAATGGTATGTCAAACAAGTATAGTATAAACTCTTATTGTTTAATTAGAAACCACACATAAAGGAGGATTCAATCAAATTATAGATTGTTAACATGATTACATTAGTCATCTTATTCAATTAATGCTAATACTTGTAAATTTCATCAAGCATTCATGATTATAACTTATGTTAACAACAAATCAAGTTCCTTTCATAGCTCAGGTGTCGGTTATACCATACAATATGGGCTATGAAAGTGTCAAGCATTTGTTGTACCAATTGTTATACAACATAAATCAAGATTAGTCATTTAACAAGCAAAGTATTAAAGAGTGAACAAGATAACAAATATAAAGCATTTAAAATGGATATTTACCACAAATTAAAGGTATCTTATATTATTAGATAAATTATTATAAAACGTACTTTAGTTAAGGAGTTATTGATACTTTAAGTGCAAAATGATGATATAAAACTATGATAAAAATGCACTTTTGAGTACTAATCACACCTCCCAACTAGCTTATTACTAATCCCTAGTAATCAAAGCGTTAAAATAGAAAGACAATTTGCAAATTCCACAAAGCAAGGTATTCATCATTTAACTTTCATTACTCTATCCAGATAAATAAACTCTTGTTATATTTACATACCTACTCAATACCTCTTAACAAGATATTCAAAAACCTTTTTTTTTTGTGCTCATTGTATCAACACATAATTATAGGGCTTTTCTTGGAAGAAAACAAAATTTGTGTTCTAATGTTTAAGGTTAACTTCTTTGGGCTGAGATTATTATTATTATTATTATTTTAATATATATACATATAATTTAAAATACCATACATCTTTAACCCATGTAACGAGCTTTCAGCTAATGACTCCCAGACCAGTTGGTCTTAGGGCATTAGGTGTTAAGACACCCCTACGAGCTTAGTAACTCAGATCGCAGATACTAATATGTAGATAGTGCAATGTTTGATTCCCTTAAGCTTTTCTCCTCAACCCATGTAACAAGCGTTGGGCCAATAGCTCCCAAGTCAGTTGACTTTAGGGTATTAGGTGTTAAAACA
>SRLM01000889.1:23679-34597 GCA_015708895.1 Populus ilicifolia
AAATAATGTAATAATCCAATATGCAACCCACAATTATATGTTGAAGTATGTGTGTGTAAATTAAGGTTTAAGAATACATGTTAAACCAGTATATGAGCAGACTTAAGTGATAACAATGCAAGAGTTTGTAAATCTGAATATTTTAAGAAGTATTATGATAGACCTTGTTACGAATGGTTACTAAGATGCGTCTCAAGAGTCATAAAAGATTCTCCTTACTCTGCCATCATAGTAACAATCATTTTGCACATGCTTTATGAAATAGAAAACACAGTTTTTTTTTTTTAACTACTACCCTCTCCCCCCAACTAAAACAAGACATTGTCCTCAATGTTTAAAGGTAAAAAGATAGAGTATAGAAGATATCACCTGAAATAACGAACACTGACAAACCTGAAACACACTGAAACAAGTATAAGTAATAACAAAACACAATAATAAAACCAAAAGACACAAAGATTCACAAATGAAGGCTCAAATCCAATCTAAGCTTTTTACGGCTTTCCTTGATTGACCAATTTATGCGACTCATGGAAGAATTAATTACAGGAACGAAAGATTGTAGTTGGTCAATCAATTGTTCAGCAGTAGCAGTAGAGACTATGATTTGTCGTGCAGAAGATGTTAGAAATTCCTATTCCACAACATGATCAAGAAAAGACAACAACTTATCATAATAACCATTAACATTTAACAAACCTATGGGTTTATGGTGAATGTGCAGTTGGGCCTAAGAGAAAATATGAAATATCTCTTCCAATGTGCCTAGACCACCTGGTAAAGCAATGAAGGCATCAACATGGTTAAACATTGCATTCATTCTAGCTGACATTGTAGAGACCTGAAGTTCCTCTCCAATTGTTTTTCCAATGATGTCCCCTTGTGCTAAAGCTTCAGGGACGACGCCCAAAACTTGACTACCTCCTAAAAATGCAGCTATTGACACACCTCTCATTAACCCAAGACTGTCTCCCCCATATACTAAATGAATCTTTCTCTCAGCTAACACTTGACCAAGATGATTTGCTGATTCTAAAAACTCCTTTTCTTTTCCAGGACTAGATCCACCAAAAACACAAATATTTCTTATATGATGACTTGAGGAACTTGCCATTTCTACACACTTCAGTATTTGTTAAATGTGTGGGCTGAGTAGAAATGAAAGGAAGGAAAATAGGGTTTTATACATGAGAAATTAGAAAGGCAATCATACCACCTATATGTAGGTCAGCTAGAGTCTCACACACTCTCTCTCTCTTTTATTTATTTATTTATTTACTTTTTAAAAAAAACATGTATATGTACAAGTAGTTGTGATTGTGGCTCACATCTTCCCTTGGTTTTACGTCCAAGAACGACTTAAACGCCCTCTATGGGTCGAGGATAGGCTTCCCATCCAGTTTTCTTAAAAACTGGCAAACAGGGTTTTTTTTAGTTAGATTTCCAAGACTAAGTCGATCATGTTCTTTATGAAATAGTGGCCATAAATCATGAATTGCACGATGCATATCTCCACTAGGATGCGTCTCAAGAGTCAATAAAAGGTTATCTAAAGACTCCTTACTCAGGCCATCCTTAATGAATTGTATTTTATCTCCACAGTTTATAGACACCATTCCTAAAGAACGACATTATGTATTACAAGTCCATCTAGCACATCGATGACAAACTTTCAGTCGTTTTGCATGACATTTCTTTGCAAAAGTGCTTTTACTTGTTCCAGGCATGTGTGAAATAAAGGAGTTAGAGGACTCACCTGATAATCAGACTTTTGCTTCAATCAACCAGTGAATATCTTCAGGAATTCCATGATTCATTAACAATCTCAATCTTGCACATCTAACACGGTATATTTTTGTAATCGCATTCTAAGGTAGAGCGGGAAAATACTTTTTCAATTTTGCAAGATTAATGTCCATTTTCAAATGAGAATTGGAAAAGAGATTCAAAGAATTGCACAAATATATATACAAATATCAGTTATTATGGGAAACTGAAAGAACCGACTTAAGTCACGGAGTATCGTTATCCGTCATTTGACTAGGGTAAAAGAAACTAGCAAAAAAAAAATCACTCAAAAAGAAAATAATAATAATAATAATAATCAATCTTTATATACAGGATCACCCAATTCAATAGAGTCATGTTCAACTGAAAAATTATCAAAATAAACTTTTAGATGTTGTCCATTTACCTTGAAAACATTGTCAGTCTTTGGATTCTCGATGTCGTAGGCCCTATATGGATACACATGTTTCACAATAAAAGGAGCGCTCTATCTTGATCTTAATTTTCCAGGAAATAAATGCAGTCGAGAATTATAAAGCAAGACTTTTTGACCAACATTGAATGTTTTTCTCAATATATTCTTGTCATGAAACTCTTTGATTCTTGCTTTATGAATTCTTGAATTTTCATATGCATCATTTCTTATTTCCTCAAGCTCATTTATTTGTAACTTTCGCAATTGACTAGCATCACCCAGATTTGAATTGAAAGCTTTAATAGCCCAATAAGCTTTATGTTCAAGTTCCACAGGCAAGTGACAAGGTTTTTCATAGACTAGTCTATAAGGTGACATACCTAATGATGTTTTATAAGCAGTTCGATAAGCCCAAAGTGCATCATTAAGTCTTAAAGACCAATCTTTCCTATTAGGGTTAACTGTTTTCTCCAAAATGTATTTGATCTCCCTATTAGCAAGCTCTACTTGTCCACTTATTTGAGGGTGATAAGGGGTGACAACTTTGTGTGTGATTCCATATTTCTTCATTAAAGACTCAAATGGCTTGTTGCAGAAATGTGTTCCACCATCACTTATTATAGCTCGAGGGACTCCAAATCGACTCAAAATATTTTCTTTCAAAAACTTTATCACTGTTTTGTGATCATTGTTTCGACTTGAAATTGCCTCTATCCATTTTGAAACATAATCTACCGCGACTAATATGTACAAGAAACCAAATGATGGAGGAAATGGACCCATGAAATCTATACCCCAACAATCAAAGATCTCAATGATAAGAATAGGATTTAAAGGCATCATATGACGTTTTGAAATTGATCCCAACTTTTGAAAATTTTCACAAGACTTGCAGAATGTATGTGAGTCTTTGAACATGGTGGGCCAATAAAATCCACTTTATAAGATTTTTGCAGTTGTCTTTCTTGATGAGAAATGGCCTCCACATGCCTCAGAATGAGAAAATTTAATGACACTACTTACCTCATTGTCAGGAATACATCTTCAAAATATTTGATCAGGACAATATTTGAATAAATAAGGGTCATCCCAATAAAAGTTCTTCACTTCATTCAAGAACTTTCTTTTATCTATCTTGGGTGCTCCAATGAGCTGACAATTATCCTGAAACAAGAAAATTGACAATATTAGCAAACCAAGGCATTGTAGAGACATAAAATAAAGATTCATCAGGAAAGTAGTCATCGATTGGTGTAATGTCAGTTTTCGAATCTGTTGTCAATCTTGACAAGTGATCTGCGACAACATTTTTGGTGCCTTTCTTATCTTTGATTGTGATATCAAATTCTTGAAGTAACAAAATCCACCGCACCAATCTAGCCTTAGAATCATTCTTATAAAGAAGATATTTCAATGCTGCATGATCACTAAAAACAACAACAGGTGAGCCAACAAGATAAGACCTAAATTTTTCACATGCAAATACTACTGCAAGTAATTTTTTTTTTCAGTGGTGGTATAATTCATTTGAGCATTATTTAAATTTTTACTTGCATAGTAAATTACATAAGGTTTCTTATCTTTTCTTTATCCCAAAACAGCACCTACGGCATAATCACTAGCATCACACATTATTTCAAAAGGTAATGACCAATCAGGTGGTTGAATGACAGGAGCACAAGTAAGCAAGTTTTTAAGTTTAACATAGGCTTTTTCACAAAGTTCAGTCCATTCAAAAATATTATCATTTGTTAGAAGGTTACTTAAGGGCTTAGATATTACGCTAAAATCTTTGATGAACCTTCTATAAAAACCAGCATGTCCTAAGAATGATCTAACATCTTTAATAGATTTTGGTGTTGGCAAGTTTGCAATTAACTCGATTTTAGATTTGTCAACCTCAATTCCTTTTGATGAAACAATGTGACCAAGTACAATGCCGTTTGTTACCATAAAGTGACATTTTTCCCAATTCAGCATAAGATTCTTCTCTTCACACCTGGCCAAAACCTTTTCTAAGTTAGTCAAACAATCATCAAATAATCGCCAAAAACAGAAAAATCATCCATGAAAATCTAAAGAAAATTTTCAACCATATCACTAAATATACTAAGCATGCATGTTGGAAATGTGGCTGGTGCATTACATAATCCAAAAGGCATCCATCGATATACAAAAGTACCAAATGGACATGTGAAAGTAGTCTTCTCTTGATCTTCCAATGCAATTTCAATTTGATTGTAACCCGAATAGCCATCTAGGAAGCAATAAAATTCATGACCTGCAACTCTTTCTAGGATTTGATCCATGAAAGTTAATGGAAAATGATTTTTTCTAGTCATTGAATTAAGTTTCCTATAGTCAATGCACATGCGCCAACCGGTAACAGTTCTAGTGGGAATTAACTCATTGTTCTCATTTGTTATCACAGTGACTCTAGACTTCTTGGGTACAACTTGGGTAGGACTTACCCATTTCCTGTCAGAAATAGGATAAATGATGTCATTATCTAGAAGCTTAATGACTTTATTTTTCACTATTTTTTTCATATTAGGATTTAGCCTTTGTTGCATTTCTCTAGAGGGTTTAGCATTTTTCTCCAAATAAATTATATATGTACAAATCAAAGGACTAATTCCTTTTATATCAGCTATGGTTCATCCCAATGCATTTTTGTGCTTTTTCAGAGTTTGTAATAACTTACCTTCTTGATGTGCATTAAGTTTGGAAGAGAGTATTACCGGAAAAGTTTCATTTTCTCCCAAAAATGAGTATTTGAGATTGGATGGCAACGGCTTCAAATCAGGTTTGGGTGGTTGAACACTTGAAGGTATGGATTTAATTGATCGTGGTGGCAATTCCTCAATTTGTGGCCTCCAATTACTTGTCTTTGATTCTTCCTGAAAATAAATCATTTGCAAATCATCAGATTCATCAATCTCAATTTCACTAGAAGTGGTTGGAAATTGATCATGAATTAATTTTTCAGTAAAGTCCACTTCCTGTAAATCATTATCATCTCTAGGTTGCTTGCAAATGTTGAAAATATTCATTTCCAATGTCATGTTTCCAAATGATAGCTTCATCAGTCCATTCCTACAATTAATCAATGCGTTAGAAGTTGCAAGAAACGGACGTCCTAAAATAACAGGAAATGAATTACATGCCTCAACAGGTTGTGTGTCCAAGACAACAAAATCCACAGGATAAATGAATTTATCGACTTGTACTAACACATCTTCAATTATTCCTCTAGGCACTTTTACAGATCTATCAGCAAGTAAAAGAGTTATAGAAGTTGGTTTTAACTCACCTAGATTGAGACTCTGAAAAACTGAATATGGAAGTAAATTCACACTAGCACCAAGATCAAGTAAGGCTCTTTCAATTTTATGCTCTCCAATAAAGCAAGAAATTGTAGGACAACCAGGGTCTTTATATTTCAAAGCATTATTGTTCTGAAGAATAGCACTTACTTGTTCGGCTAGAAAGGCTTTCTTTTTCACATTCAGTTTCCTCTTCACAATGCATAGATCTTTCAAAAATTTAGCATAGGAAGGAATCTATTTAATAGCATCCAATAAAGGTATATTGATTCTTACCTGTTTGAAAATTTCAAAAATTTCAGAGTTGTGATTGACTTTCCTTTGTTTAGTCATGACCTGAGGAAATGGAAGTGCTGGCGGAGAATCAGTATTTTCTTTGCAATTTTCAGGTTCAACCGCTTCCTTACCCTCAGAGATTGACTCATCATCTTTCTCATAAGGTTCAAGAGAGGGTTTTTCAATAACCTTACCACTGCGAAGAATAGTGATTGATTTGACTTGATCCATGTGTTGGCTTCTGGAACTACTTGTATTTGCATTGTATTGCCCCTTGGGATTTTATTGTGGTTGAGAAGGAAACTTACCTTTCTCTTGGAAACTGAGAGCAGATGTTAATTTTGCAAGAGTATCTTTAAAATCTATCATGTTTTGAGCAAGTTGAGTATTGATTGTCTCTTGCTTTTTAATGAATGCATGCAATGTTTCCTCAAGATTTCCTCTAGCAGGTGGAGCATAAGGAGGTGCATATCCATGAGAATTTTGAAAATTATGGTGTGCTTGAAATGGTGGTTGTGAAGTTTGTGCATTGTTATTCTCACTCTTCCAACTAAAATTTGGATGATTTCTCCAATCAGGGTTGTATGTTTGTGAGTATGGGTTGTGGTTGGCCCTTTAGAAACTGTTTAAAGCATGGACTTGTTCATGGAGACATTCCCTAAGGTTGTACATACCTCCACTAGATATATGAGGTTGAGTTTTACTCGGTGCCTCATAAGTACCTGCGGTGTCCCAATTTTAAGCATTTTCAGCTAACAAGTCTAAGTACTTCATTGCTTCATCAGGGTCTTTATCTTCAAAAGTTCCATTGTACATCAATTCAACCATTTACCTATCTTTAGGCGTTAACCCTTCATAAAAATGTGAAACCAATCTCCATGTTTCAAAACCATGATGAGGGAAAGTACTAAGTCTCGATACCTATCCCAACATTGGTAAAATGTTTCTCCTGGTTTTTGAGTGAAAGTGGTGATTTGTCTTTTGAAAGAGCTTGTTCTATGAGATGGGAAAAACTTCTTTAAAAACTGTTGTTGCATTTCATCCCAAGCACGAATGGATCCTGGTCTCAAATTTTATAGCCATGTTTTAGCTTTATCTTTTAATGAAAAAGGAAAAAGCTTTAATCTGATGGTGTTCATCCTACAATTTAGATTATTATATGTGTTACACACCTCCTCAAATTCCCTTAAATGCAAGTATGGATTTTCCAATTCTAAACCATGAAAAGAAGGTAAAAGTTGAATAATGCCTGGCTTAAAATTAAAATGAGATGCATCGGGAGAAAAAACTATGCATGATGGTGCACTTGTTCTTGTTGGATTCATGTGGTCTCTAAGTGTTCTAGCACGATTATTCTCATTATGAAGTGGATTGATTATCTTCTTCAGCCATATTTTCTGAAAATGATGAGGATACCCTACAAAGTCTATCACTTGATGTACGTGACCACACTCTCATGCACATGTAGAAATATAATAAATGGAAAAGGAAAAAAAAAAGAAGAAACAAAAAGAAAGAAAAAAAAGAAACAAAGTTATATACAAGAAAAAGTAAAAAGAGAAAATAAACTAAAAATTATAATTTATACAAAACTTACCTCCCTAGCAACGGCGCCAAAAACTTGACAAGACAAAAAGATTGATGTCTTCTCCCAAGTGTAGGATTGTCGAAGTAATAAATATCCCGGCAAGACCGGGGTCGAACCACAGGGAGGATATTGTACAAATTATAAATAACAACAATACCGCAACAACAATAATAACAATAACAACAATAACAACAACAATAATAAAAATGATAATAATAATAATAGTAGTAGTAGTAGTAATAATAATAATAATAAAGAAAGAGAAGAAGATGATGATGATGATGATGATGAGATATTAAAGTAAGGATTAACAATGATAATAATGATAATAACAAATGTCAAGGTTAGAGGTTCCACTAATGGTATGTCAAACAAGTATAGTATAAACTCTTATTGTTCAATTGGAAACCACACATAAAGGAGGTTCCAATCAGATTATAGATTGTTAACATGATTACATTAGTCATCTTATTCAATTAATGCTAATACTTGTAAATTTCGTCAAGCATTCATGATTATAACTTATGTTAACAACAAATCAAGTTCCTTTCATAGCTCAGGTGTCGGTTATACCATACAGTATGGGCTATGAAAGTGCCAAGCATTTGTTGTACCAATTGTTATACAACATAAATCAAGATTAATCATTTAACAAGCAAAGTATTAAAGAGTGAACAAGATAACAAATATAAAACATGTTAGTATTAAACATTAAAGTCCATATTAAGTTTATACCATACTTATTCTTACACCATTAGTGTAACCTTTTCACCTTGACATAATTAACTTAGCTAGACATAATGAAAGAAAGAAAAATAGATAAACAAAATAAGAACATAAAAGTTAACTAAAGAAAGGAAAGGAAATGAAAGGCATAAACTTGATATTAATGAAAACAAAGCATAAAGAATACAAAGAGAGAAAACAAGAGCATGATCTTGATCTGGACACCAAGATGCCTAAATGCATGGCAAATGCCTCCTTTTATAGGCCAAAATTGGGAACTATTGATTTGATGACTAATTGATGAGTAGATGGCCAACCCTTGACTTGGTGACAATCCTTATCTTCTCTTGTCTGCCCAAAACGTCATTGATGACGTCAAAATTAGAGCCACTTAAAAACATCAAAGTTCTAGGCAATTGTCTCAGCTTTCTTGTGTAAAAAATGTAGCTTATTTTGACTTCTAGAACTCTAGATATGACCAAAATACTGAACAGTGCTCGGGCTGGAGGACAGATTCGGGCTTCTTTGTTGTTGCAACAATTTGGACTTGAAAATGGCCTTTTCAGATCTTGGGCTCCATATGAAACTTGTAGGCCTATGTCTTACCTTTCCATCCATATAAAGTAGACCTAAATCTGAGATCTATAGCTCCAGATATGACCCAATTACCGAACAGTGTTCCAGTTTGGATTGCACCGACATCTCTTTTCTAAGTTTGATCATCTCTTTGCCTTTGCAATTGAAGTTCTTAAAGTCATCAATCAATCCTTTCATTTATGTGATAGACCTGCATTTAAAATAGACATTTACCACAAATTAAAGGTATCTTATATTATTAGATAGATTATTATAAAATGTACTTTAGTTAAGGAGTTATTGATACTTTAAGTGCAAAATGATGATATAAAACCATGATAAAAATGCACTTTTAAGTACTAATCAACTTGATGTTTGATTTCTCAATATTGTTGTTTTTTTAATTGTTGAGTGATTAAATAAATAGTTTGTGTGGAGTTGATATCCTGGTCAAAATAACTTGATTAAAATGCATTTGTACGCTTTTATTTGACAAGCTCCAAATGATTTTCAAGAATTTTGAAAAAACTTAGGGATTATTTTAAAATTATTTATGAGTTTCTCATATTTTTTCCAACAACTTTGTCTAATAATGGGTTGTAGATTAGAGTGTAATATATGAATTTGATATAAAAAAAATATTTGATTTTTATTTGAAATTTTAAAAAATTAAAAAAAATATTTTTTTTATGCATATGGTCAAATTCTAAAGGTTTTTCACGTATATTTTCTAAAGAAAAAGACAAAAAATGCATTTTTATTATGTTTTAAAAATAGAAAAATAGATATCATAATCGATTTATGATTATTCATTAGGATTTGACCAAAATTTCAAAAATCTTTCAAAAATTAATTAATTTAATTAATATTATGGTATGAATTTTACAATGTAATACATACTTCAGACTTTAAATTAAATAAATTAATAGCAATAAATATTATAAATTAGTTATAAACTTTGATAATTGAGGGTATAAAATTACATTGCAAAGTATATCTTCAAGTATTAAAAATACAAGTAAAAAATGATACGATGTTATGATCTGAGCTTTAAACAGTTAGGATTTATCCTAATAAAATAAAAATTTTCTCATGAAGATAGATCTATCCTGAACCCCCTAGATTAAACCAATAAATAGAAATATAACTTATAATTACAATTAATTAATAAAGCAACTTATTATAGGTAGGTTGTATTAGAGTAATACATTTTTTCCTTACATAACAAATGCTACTATTATAACTAATAATGATAATATTAGCAATAATTATAATAATAATGATGATAAAATTTTTAATATTAATAGTGTTGATAATAACGATTATATTAGTTACTAATAATAGTATAATAATAGTAGTAATAATTGTGTTGATCGTTATTATTTAAATTATTATTTTTTAAAATTCTTTTATATAATTAATTTTTTTAGTTTTGTACTTTAATATTTAATAATTTAAAAATTAAACTTTATAATTTTTCTGGAGTGGGTGCTTTATGTCTAACTTAAAAAGTTAAGACATTTAAAAAAAATAAAAACTAAATGATTTTTTTATTTTTATATCAAGTTATTTTAGTCATTTAATATGCACTGTATTTTGAGAGAATATCTTATGTTAACTTAACTCTCACGAGTGTTTTTATATATTTATTGTAACAAGTTTTTTGTTATTATTTTTAACCTCATACCAAAGATTTTTTTTTTAATATAAAAAATAGTCTACTTAAAAGCAAAGCGCAGAACCAAGACTAGTTGTTCTTCTATATTAGAGGGGCCACGTCAAGATAGAAAAGATTTAAACAAAAATGAAGTAATTTGTTTTTAATGTTAACTAAATTTTTTTTGAAATATAAAATAAAATTAAAAAAAGTAAATTAATTGTTTTGGAGTATTCAATTATAATAAGATAAGAATGGATAACACACATGACAACAATAAAGCCCAGCAACCTTGAACCACCACCCCATTTTCATGAAAGGTAAATAGCAGCGTATCTTTGGATTTTCATAGGCTAAAATACTGAGAGAGAGACCGAGAGAGTTGATTGCTTACGAATCAAATTAATAATGATCTCGTATTATGGTAATGCTTTTTTTAAAAAAAAATATTTTGCATGAATATATATATATATATATATTAAATTTATTTTTAATATCATTATATTAAAATAATTTTAAAATAAATAAAAAAAATTTAAAACTATTTTTTTAAAAAAAAATCATGG
>SRLM01000889.1:34914-74784 GCA_015708895.1 Populus ilicifolia
TTTTTTTTTAACAAAGTTTTAAAAGTCAGCTCACAAAGAAGTTGAAAATATTTTTTATTTAAAAATATATTAAAATAATTTTTTTATTTTTAAAAAATTATTTTTAATATTAATACATTGAAACAATAAAAAAAAATCAAAAGTAAAGAAAAATTTCACAATTTGCACTACATTCTCTAACACAAAACACCCTGTTCTGTCTACTAACATTGATTCTCTTAATAACCACTCCAGGTCGCGAGTCCTATCCATGGAGGGGGCCAAAAACGAAACATGTCCGAGTAGTTCATGAATCAACAAAACTAACTTCGCTCGCAACCTTCTTTTGTTTTATAAACTGGACTGGCTACCCTGTTCTTCCACGTCAAATGCAGGAAACAATAGAGAATTTATAATAAGAGTATGGGAAATCGTAAAGCATCCCCTCTACTCCATGGTTATGCAGTCTTTGCCTTCATACGCCACCTGACCTAAAACTAGATGAAGACATAAACATGATGCCATCAACACATTGCTCCCAACACTTTCCACCCTCCTCTGCAGCCTCAGTAAACTACATGTTTGTGGTGATCAGAAAGAACTTCATGCAGTCCCACCACTCCAACAACGACCCACCCTCCCTCCCTCCCTTGGACGCTTATTTCAAAACTTCCAGCATTCACTGCTCCAGAGACCTACGAATGAGACATTTGAAAACAATGGGGTTGCAGAAAACGAATGCTATGAGAGAACCATGAAGTGCAATGGGGATTGGAAAGCTCTCGAGGGAAACAGACACAAGGAAATCAATTTCCAAAACCAAAAAGAAATATGACACGGTACAAGTGTGGTAAATGTTACAGTTTCAGGGAACTCTCACATCCAGGCAGCATGCTCATGCAACCATCTGATTAAACATTAACAACATTAAGCAAACGAGGATTTGTTGAAAAATCAGTTAGACCACACATGAACTAGACCAAGCCTATTGCCTGTATAGATCTCATTGCGCTCTTCATCATAGAAGAGAGAAGTGATGTCTTCCAAAGCTTCTGCTGCTGTGCTTCTCACTGTGGAGGCACACATGTGCTTCTTTGAACTCTGACTGCATTCATTCTCATTTGGGAAGCTGTTGCCTGCCTTTATTTTAGCAAGACATTTCCCAGTCAAGATATTGCTGATATTGATCGATCCTGTGGCATATGGATGCAGATATTGTTGGGCGGCGTTCATTTTTTCTTTATTTCAAGAACTCAGTATCAATATCATTTATCTAGTGTGGAAACTTTGAACAACTTACCATTGCCTTCAGACAAGGGATCGTCAGAATCAGCCTTGCAGTAAGAAATTATAAGATCCTGATCACTTGTGATGTGAATATTATTAGTGTTGCAATCAGGATGCCACAAAAGGTGATCCTCAAAAGAAGTTACAAGCTCTCCTCGGAAGTTCCAAACAGCCACAGTTCGATTTCTAAATGTCAGGAATAGCTGGTTTTCATAGAGAAATATAAATGCTGATGGTGTCATAAACTCAGTTCTGCTAACTTCTATTAGCTGAAAGTCGCGGACCTACATGGCATAGAAATCAGATTTTTGTGTATGGATGAAGAAATATTTGTTGATAACAACAGTGATCCTTACATCAAGAATCTGAAGATTTTCATTTTCTTGCTTGACAAGAAGCTTCTCATTGAACTGTTCAATGAAATCCACCTTCTTATTCCGATGAAGGAGATGCTTGAAAGATTTGAGAACAGTGCCATCCTCTATCGAAAGAATCTCAAGAGGAACACAGCCACCACTTTTAGTTAAAATCAACAACATGATCCCTGGACTGCAGAGAAAAAAAAAAAAAAACACAAACCAGAGAAACTCTAAGCTTGTGGGAAACAAGTTGAACAGTTCATAGAAATTAAACTTGTGCATGTGCATTATAAAACCTGACGGCTAATCTCAAAGTAACAACACTAGACATTCAGAATCATGAAGTGCATAGCAGTCCCTGAGTTACAATGCATGTATATAATCTATTAATCTCAAAGAAACTGTAAGCTCATTCATGCAGCAATCCCAGCCACTCTTTCTTAACATTTTCATTGAACAATTCAATCTATTAATCTCAAAGAAAAACTAATGAGTTTGCACTTGTGTAACTGCACATTATCATGCACTTGAGAACATGGTGCTGAGCAAATGAAAAGCTGCAAGAATGTAAAGGAACATACCTGATCTTAATCTCTTGAACATTTTTGTTTGCTATCGAGTATAACATTGTGTAATTTTTTAGGTCAAACACCTTGTATATACTGACAAAGGAAGGGAAGATAAAGGGGAAATGAAAAGTCAAATTGAGAAGAAGCTACTAGGGTAATAATAATATTGCAATTGAATATAACCATATGATGGAGTAGTTACCTGTCCTGTGCAGAATATGTAAGTACTTTACTGTTTACATCATCAAACTCTACAAAACCAGGCCATTTCAGTGACTCAGACTCAAAAAGAGCAAAGCCAGCATCTGGCTGACCCCTTTGTATGTATCTGGAACAGAAAGCATTATTAGTAATGAAAGTGATGGGATAAATAAATTGAAACCACTAAATCTACAAGCTCTTATTTCCTCCTGGTTTATAAATATTTTTTGGAGCTGGGAGATGAGGGTGGAAAGGGAATGGGAGGCAAAGACATCTGTAAGAAGCTTCACATACTCAATCCTTGTGCTTCTACATTTCAAGGAACTGAAATTGTCCGAGGCATAAACTGAAACTGTGATGAGTGAATCATTGTTCTTATTATAAAACAAGCTTCGTATAACTTCATCAGGAGTGACATTCAAAAAGCATATCCTTTGGTTGGTCTCTGCATCCAACAACAGGAACACATTAAAACCCCTCCATCCCACTTTTTTATGCAAACAAAATCCAGGATCAGAACTGAAGTGGAAGGATGACCAATACCTCGGCTAAATGCTGCGCAGACACCAGACTGTGCAAGAGCAAACACCATGTCACGAGCTGCTACGATCTCAATAATCTTTGATCTCTTTCTTAAAAATGGCAGTACCATGGTACAGTGACCTTTCGGATCATGAGTATCATATTCTTCCTATTCATGGATCACATCCCACAGCAGAAAGAAGGAACATAAGCAATATGAAGCAGAATGCAGTGTATTTAAAAATAACCGTTGAGGAGACATGAATAGGAGAAATATTATTTGCAAAATAGTAGATCATGCTTGGAGTGCCCTACTTACCACCATAAATTACAGTGGTCAGTTTATTTCCCAGCTTCACTATGATTAAGCATCATCATATAGAAATGCAGTATGGCTAACAATAAGCCATCTAAAGGTACGTCTTTTTATTAGCAAGAGTGAGAATACCTTTATATTCATGAAAAGCAATAATGGATACATGTACGGAGTCTAACACCATCACTATCAACTAGCAAAAGAAGAACTTTCCTCTTCAAAAACCAAGCAACAAAGTTGGGATTCTGTGAAAGCACAATGTCAAGATTTGTAACAAGAACCAGCCAAACAAGTTGATCGAAGAGTATTCCATAGCTAGTTAGCCCAGCAACATCCTTAGTTCTTTCCCTTAGCCTTGGCTGAGGCGTACTTGTTTGGTTACCAGTTAAATTATTACATTCAGTTATTTTGTTCACCGTGAAATAGCTCAATGTGAAGAAACCACAAGCAAGCAAGCAGCTTCCAAGTAGGCAAGCAGAATTACTAATCACAAGCCCTCAAAGGTTGGGCTGGAAAATTCATAAAGATGACACAAGCAAGTAGATTTCCAAGTAGGCAAGAAAAATTCATCACAAAGCCTCAAGCACGTCAGCAAAGGTTCTAACAAGGAAGTTCTACTTTAGATCAATGGCACTGAAATGGAAGGGGGTTTATTGAAGAGGGCAGGTGTCAAGGACTTCCTCTACCTTTCTTCCTGAATATCTGCAGATTCCAATCCCACCTGCATTTAACACTCTTTATTTAATTTCTGGCTCTTTATGAATTCTATCTCCAATTAAAAGTATTGAACTCCAAATATTGTCAATTGCTAGGCCTGTATAACAAGAAGTGAAAGGCAAAGAGATTGGCACTGTCATGTCCATGCCTGGATCAAATTTTAATCCACCTTCATCAAACAAGAAACTACCAAAACTGAAACTAAACTCTAGAGATAATACCACATGCATCACTCACAATCTCCATTCATATAGTTTTAGGCAACCCAAATCAAGAATTCGCTAGACCACTATGTCCTCACTGCAACAATCTGCCAAGATCAATATTACTAGCAACACCTAATAGTATTGCCACTATACTTCTTGGTGCTTATAATGTTATTGGTATATAGCTCAAAGGAATCTAGCACCCACAAGACGCTAATAAATATGAATGCGACGATGCACTTAATTATCCCTCAAAACAAGAACTTTAAGAACACATAAGTTAAAGAACAAATACCCTTAATTATCCCTCAAAACAAGAACACATAAGTTAAAGAACAAATACCCTATACTAATTTAACCTTCCATGTCCATTCTAACTTTGATCGATAAAACCCATTAACAACCATAGATTTCTAGCTTAAAATATGAAAATTTTATCATGAAAACGATTAACAAAGAAGCAGCAGAAACAATAGACACATTGTGAAAACACCCTTAAACAAGAACAGGCAAATCAATAATCAAAACCCAAGATTTCCACAGGAGAAAAAACGGTAAAGACAAATTTAAGGAAACCAAAGCCAAAAGGGTACCTGTAACCTGATGTTTCTAAAACGTTCTTGGGCATCAGTCATAGTAAAGGTACGGTCGCGCTTAGAACAAATTTCCCTTCGCTGAAGCTTCTTGACACTGTTAACAAACCCATCTCTTCCGCCAAAACCCCTTCCCCGTTTCCTTGCCACCACTCTTTTCCCATTACACGGCCGCGGACTAGCCGTTATCCTCCTCCCTCCATCCATTTCTGCCACCCCCCCCCCTCCCTCCACCTAACAAAAATTATACTGTTGCTAAAAAAAATAAATCAATTTTAGCACATATCCGTCTTCTGTTTTCCTCTCTAAAGCTTACTAATCACCCAGAAAAACAAAAATCCACAAAGAACGATTCCTACGCTGTTGCTAAGCTAGAAGAAACCTGAAATGCTTGTTTTGTTTTGTTCTTCTAGTGCTTGTTGCCTAGAATTTGAGCGAGTTTCCCAGGTCAGTACGAGTTCGATCTGTTTTCAAAAAATTCACAAACAAACTTAAATTTCTGTTATGTAAAATGTTTACTTGGGCTTTGGACAGCTATTATACCCTTGTATTGTTTTTCAACTTCGGAGTTGGATTTTATACAATTGGGCTCAAAATCCACATTACTTCTGGTGCGTGTTAAGGTGAATTTGCATGTCAAAGTGGAAAATTATTGATTGAATTACTTTTGGTGTGGTTCAATAATGGCATTAAATAATCGAATTATCATTTTTTTATGGGCTTATCTATAAAATCTTTTCACAACTCAATTTTAACTTTTAATTCCAAAATATATTTCAAAAAAGAAAAATAGAAAAAAACTTCAAAAAAATATGTTTTCAATTGAATTCAGTTATTTATTAAAAAAAATCAAATATCAAAATAGAACATGATATAAATAACAAGCTAAAATGAAAAAAAAAATACTTAAAGCTAAATAACAAAAAAGAAAATAATAAAATTTATAGATTATAAATAGATAAATAAATTATAGAGAAAATAGGGATAAATTCTAGAAGAATATTATTTATTTTCTCCTACTTTTCTACCAAAAAAAACCGTAGCCAAATCTTTCTCTCTCTAAAAGTAAAACTTAATTGATTTCTTTAACCTTTGACTTTTATTTTTGATGAAACCATTATTATTATTATTATTTTATCTCAAAGCTCTTTATAACATCTTTTTATCAATTAAAACCATCAACCCTTACATCATTGTTAATCAAATAGAAAGAGAAAATAACTCTTAAGACTTTTCTATTTAGTTTCTCTTTCCTCCAATCTCTAAACAAGGCAAGACCAATGTCATTCTTTTTCTCTTGATAAAAACTACACAATTATATAAGTAATGTAATCCAATAACATAAGCAGATCTGATCTGAAAGTCAGAAAACAAACTAATTGAGAGAGAAAAAACCATTAAACCTTTAAATCCTCCGATCTCTTTTTATCAATGATGATGGATGAAACCATCGATACCATAAAAAAGAGCATAGAATGGCGTGCTAGGTAGAGACACCTATGTATCAATTAGATGTTGATGGCGTGTGCAATAACCCGTCAATTGTGACAACCCCTATAAGCATGTGTTGACTTGCAACCACTATTCTATCATTTTCACCGATGTTTTAGTAGCTTCTGGTCGACCTTACCAACTTTTAAAAGGTCTATCAAACCCCTAATATCTTTCAAATAATTATATTATTTTATTCTTGATTTGATGTATTTTATGATGAGATTTTTAAGATTTAATAATTTTTATTGGATTGATATTTGTATTTAAATGATGTTGATGTTGGCCAAGCACCTTAATCTTTCATCTTGTTTTATAGTTGATTTTAATGTTTTTTGTGATGAGATTTTAGGGATTAAACAATATTTATCATATTTATATTTGTGTTTCAATGTATTTGATTGAATCTCTTAATTTTGTATCTTGTTTTCTATCATGTCCTTTGTCTTGGGATTGCAACATATCTTTCTTTATATATGAACATTGATATATTTAACTATATGTGTTGATGTAGTCTTTGATTTTAAATGATAGAATACCAATACTCATATATAGATACATTTGTATTAGGTTCTATAACTTATTTAAAACCTCATTAGGGATTCAACCCACATTAAAAATGTCTTTTGGGCTAACATCAAAAGCCTTTCAAAACCCATCGTTGTTTAAAAAAAAAAATCATGTCAAAAATATTTTGTTACTCACTCTAGATATTTGGGGAAAATAGACTCAACATGAGTCATTACCTTAGAAATTAAGAGGAGTAGCCTATTCTTTTGATTTTAAATGAAAATAAGTATTAGAAATGTCTAAGTCTAATTTTCATAAAATAAATTAGGAGTATTGGTCTCTTTTATAATTTACCATACATGCATATTAATAAAAATCTAAAAAGCTATCTCTCTGTTATGAATATATATATATATATATATATATATGAATGATAATACTGGTGTGTATAAACACTGATGAAGGATGACACGACCAAAAGATTGATATTTTCTTCCAAGTATAAAAGTGTTGAAGTAATAAATAACCCAGCAAGACCGGAGTCAAATCATATGAAGGTTAATTATATAAATTATAAATAACATCAATATAACAATAACAATAAGAATAATAGTAGTAGTAGAAGAAGAAGAAGAAGAAGTTGATGAGAACTTTAAGATGAAAGATCAATATAAGAATTAAATAATAACAACAACAAATGTCAAGGTAAGAGGATCCACTAATGGTATGTTAAACAAGCATAATATAAACTCTTATTATTCAATTGGAAACCACACACAAAGGAGGTTCCAATCATATTATAGATTGTTAACATAATTACATTAATCTTCTTATTCAATTAATGCTAATACTTGTAAATTTTGTCAAGCATTCATGATTATAACTTATGTTAACAACAAATCAAGTTTTTTTCATAGCACAGGTGTAGGTTATACCATACGATTGAGTTATGAAAGTGTCAAGTATATGTTGTCCCAAGTGTTATACAACATGAACCTAGATTAGTCATTTAACAAGCAAAGTATTAAAGAGTGAATAAGATAACAAATACAAAACATATTAGTCTCAAACATGAAAGTCCATATTAAGTTTACACTATACTTATTCTTACACCATTAGTGTAACTTTTCACTTTGACATTATAAACTTAACTAAATGTAATGAAAGGGAGAAACATAAATAAACAAGACAAGAACATAAATAAGATAAAAGTTAACTAAGTAAGGGAAAGGAAATGAAAGGAATAAACTTGATATTAATGAAAGCAAAACATAAGCAATACAAAGAGAGAAAGGAAGAGCATAATCTTGATATGGAAACTAGGATGCCTAAATGCATGGCAAATGCCTCCTTTTATAGGCCAAAATTAGGAACTATTGATTTGATGACTAATTGATGAGTGGTTGACCAACTCTTGACTTCGTGACAAACCTTATCTTCTCTCATCTACTCAAAATGTCATTGATAATGTCAGAATTGGAACCATTTTGTAGAAAATTATCTCAGCTTTCTATGAAAAAATTGAGATCATTTGGACTTCTAAAACTTTAGATATGAGCTAAACACTAAACAATATTTAGGGTAAAGGACAGATTTAGACTTCTTTGTTGTTATTATAATTTGAACTTGAAAATGGTCTTTTTAAATTTAAGCTCCTCATAAAAGTTGTAGGCCCATGTCTTACCTTTTCATCCATATAAAGTAGACCTAAATCCGAGATCTACAACTCCAGATATGACTCAATTACCAAATAGTGTTCTAGTTTAGACTGCACTAGCATCTCTTTTCTAAGTTTGGCTGATTAGTACTCAAAATTGCATTTTTATCATGGTTTTATATCATCATTTTGCACTTAAAGTATCAATAACTCCTTAACTAAAGTACGTTTTATAATAATCTATCTAATAATATAAGATACCTTTAATTTATGGTAAATATCCATTTTAAATGCAGGCCTATCACATAAATGAAAGGATTGATTGATGACTTTAAAAACTTCAATTGCAAAGGCAAAGAGATGATCAAACTTAGAAAAGAGATGTCGGTGCAATCCAAAACGGAACACTGTTCGGTAATTAGGTCATATCTGAAGCTATAGATCTCAGATTTAGGTCTACTTTATATGGATGGAAAGGTAAGACATAGGCCTACAACTTTCATATGGAGCCCAAGATCTAAAAAGGTCATTTTCAAGTCCAAATTATTGCAACAACAAAGAAGCCCGAATCTGTCCTCCAGCCCGAGCACTGTTCAGTATTTTGGCCATATTTGGAGTTCTAGAAGTCGAAATGAGCTTAATTGTTTACACAAAAAAGCTGAGACAATTGCCTAGAACTTTCATGTTTTCAAGTGGCTTTAATTTTGACATCATCAATGATGTTTTGGGCAGACAAGAGAAGATAAGGATTGCCACCAAGTCAAGGGTTGGCCATCTACTCATCAATTAGTCATCAAATCAATAGTTCCCAATTTTGGCCTATAAAAGGAGGCATTTGCCATGCATTTAGGCATCTTGGTGTCCAAATCAAGATCATGTTCTTGTTTTCTCTCTTTGTATTCTTTATAGTGTTTATGCTTTGTTTTCATTAATATCAAGTTTATGCCTTTCATTTCCTTTCCTTTGCTTTGTTAACTCTTATCTTATTTATGTTCTTATTTTGTTTATCTATTTTTCTTTCTTTCATTATGTCTAGCTAAGTTAATTATATCAAGGTGAAAAGGTTACACTAATGGTGTAAAAATAAGTATGGTATAAACTTAATATGGACTTTAATGTTTGATACTAACATGTTTTATATTTGTTATCTTGTTCACTCTTTAATACTTTATTTGTTAAATGATTAATCTTGATTTATGTTGTATAACAATTGATACAACAAATGCTTGACACTTTCATAGCCCATACTGTATGGTATAACCGACACCTGAGCTATGAAAGGAACTTGATTTGTTGTTAACATAAGTTATAATCATGAATGCTTGACGAAATTTACAAGTATTAGCATTAATTGAATAAGATGACTAATGTAATCATGTTAACAATCTATAATCTGATTGGAACCTCCTTTATGTGTGGTTTCCAATTGAATAATAAGAGTTTATACTATACTTGTTTGACATACCATTAGTGGAACCTCTAACCTTGACATTTGATATTATCACTGCTTAATTCTTACATTAATATTCTATCTCCAAGTTTTCATCATCATCATCATCATCTTCTTCTTCTCTTTCTTTATTACTACTACTACTACTATTACTATTACTACTACTACTAGTATTATTATTATTATTATTATTATTATTATTATTATTATTATTGTTATTATTATTGTTGTTGTTGTTGTTGTTGTTGTTGTATTCTTGTTATTTATAATTTGTACAATAACCTCCCTATGGTTCGACCCCGGTCTTGCCGGGTTATTTATTACTTCGATACTCCTGCACTTGGGAGAAGACATTAATCTCTTTATCGTGTCATTGGCCATCTTTTTGTCCTTTCAATTTCAGTTCTTAAACTCATCAATCAATGTTTCATTTATGTGATAGGCCTGTATTTAAAATAAAAATTTACCATTAATTAAAAGTATCTTATATTATTAAATATGTTATTATAAAACATGCTTTAGTTAAGAAGTTATTGATATTTCAAGTGCAAAATGATAATATAAAACCTTGATAAAAAAATATACTTTTAAGTACTAATCAAAAGGCCAATAAATAAAGCTAGAATTATAAGAAGGTGATTGCTAAATAACACATCTAAAAAACAAGTGAACCTCAAAAGGGCCATTTGTAAAAAACTTAGTCCAAAAGGGACTTTTATATCATTAGATCTTATTCCAATACATTAACCTATGATAGTTACTGTTTGGGTAGGATTAAGGCATATAATCTTTATTCATTTAACAAATACTCCAATTGAATCTTTGGTACAAGGATAGATGAACCTTAATAAGGTTTAATAAGCCCAACATAAATCTATTAGTTTTTCATTAATATGACTTGATAAATTATTAGTCACATGTCATGATCAAGAGTCATCAGTTATAAACATGTCAATTCAATAAGTGGTATCAAAATGGAAATAATTAGAAATGACATAGATGAATTAGACCTTATAATGGTTAGACTTGAACCAACTATCTATATAGGGTTTAACTCATAATAGGAAATCTGTTATCATTCATATAGATAGACCACTAACAAATTAGGCATAATATACCATTAGGAATAAAGGATAAGTAGCAATACAACTTACCCCAATAAGATGTTTTAGGGTGATTATATCTTTCTTTTATCATAACTAGTCCTTTACTCTAGAACTCTAAAGACTACTTAGGATTTTCTAGTGATTAAAATACTAGATAACAATTGCTTTTTCAATATAAGATATTCCCCCCTCTAAACTACAAAAGCTTCTTTTTTATTTTTTAAGGAAAGAGAGCATGGTCACCATGATGTTGAGTACAATAAACCTAAAGATGATAATTTCACTTGATTTATCAAGTATCCAATATCATCCAATTCAGTTGGACAAAATACTTTATCTAGTTTGACCTAGTTAAACTAGATAAAAATCTAACCTAATTTAATTAGAGTTGAATACGAAGATAAGTGAGGGGTTCACTCACTCCATCACCTGAATCGACTTTAACTTGATTTTTTAAAAAAATTATTGTATAAAATTGCAATTTTATTTTCAAATATAGTTAATATATTTTTATATTATGATTCATTAAGATTTTTTATGGTTTTATAAAAGGATTTGGAAATTAGACTTTATTTTATGCTTTTATGATCAATTAATGATGATCTAATTAATTTTTTAAACTTAGATTTTATTTTTGTAAAATTGATTTAATACAAACATGATCATATCAAATATCTCTAATAAAAAAATTTCTTTAATTAACCTGATTTGTTTTTGTTAAAGATTAAGATGAGTAATGGATTTAAATATTTTGAGTAAGGGGAAAATAAAACAAAATCCAAACCTAACCCTACTCATTATTATTCTTACTAAAATCATTAGGCTTACCTATTAGTAATGAATTCCTTGTCTTATATTTGTAAAAGCTTATAGATTCAAAACTGACACAATTAAAGAGTTTGATGTCTTATTCCAAGTGTAGGAGTGTCGAAGTAATAAATAATCTAGTAAGACCAGAGTCGAAACCTAGGGAAGTGAACTATATAAAATTATAAATAATAAATGAAAAAGAGTTGAAGAGAACTTTTAAAATATGGTATTGATGTAAGGATTAAACAAGAATAAAATAATTGTTAAGGTTAGAGGATTCAGTAATGGTATTTCAAATAAATATAGAATAAACTCTTTTATTACTTGACCGGAAACCACATATAAAGGAGGTTCCAATCGAATTATAAATTATTAATATGATTATATTAATTATCTTACTCGAGTAATGCTAATACATGCAAATATTATCAGGTATTTATGATGATAACTTATGTTAACAACAAATCAAGTTTTTTTTATAGCTTAGGTGTCGGTTATACCATATAATTGGTTTGCTAAATTGCTTGTTAATGTTTTAATACATTATGATTAATACTTAAAAGTGCATTTTTATCAAGGTTTTATATTATCATTTTATATCATCAAGATTACTACTACTATTATTGTTATTGTTATTGTTGTTGTATTATTATCATCTATAATTTATACAATTAACCTCCCTATGGTTCAACCCTAGTCTTGCCGGGTTATTTATTACTACGACACTCCTGCATGATCTTGATTTGGAGACCAAGATGCCTAAATGCATGGCAAATGCCTCCTTTTATAGGCCAAAATTAGGAATTATTGATTTGATGACTAACTGATGAGTGGACGATCAATTCTTGACTTGATGATAATCTTTATCTTCTTTTGTCTACTCAAAACATCATTGATAACATCAGAATTGAAACCGTTTAAAAACATGAAAGTTGTAAGAAATTGTCTCAACTTTCCAAAAAAAAAAGATAGAGGTCATTTAGACTTTTAGAACTCTAGATATGGGCCAAAAACTGAACAATGTTCTGGTTGCAGGACATATTCAAACTTCTTTGTTGTTGTTACAATTTTGACTTGAAAATGATATTTTTAAATATTGGGCTCCATCTCAAAGTTGTAGGCCTATATCTCACATTTCCATCCATATAAAGTATAACTAAATTCAAGATCTACAGCTCTAGTTATGACCCAATTACTAAATAGTGTTTTGGTCTGGATTGCACCAACATCTCATTTCTAAGTTTAATCATCTCTTTGTCCTTTAAATTTTAGTTCTTAAATTCATCAATCAATCCTTCCATTTATGTGATAGACTTGTATTTAAAATTAATATTTACCACAAATTAAAGGTATCTTATATTATTAGATATGTTATTATAAAGCATGTTTTAGTTAAGGAGTTATTAATACTTCAAGTGCAAAATAATGATATAAAACCTTGATAAAAATACACTTTTAAGTACTAATTAATTATGATAGATCTTGTTAAGAATGGTTACTAAGATGCGTCTCAAGAGTCACTTTAACAAAAGAGCTTTTTTACTCTGCCATTTTAGTAACAATAATTTTGCACATGCTTTATGAAATAAAAAACACAATTAGTTAATTTTTTTTATCAACTACTATCCTTTTCCCCCAACCAAAATGATATATTGTCCTTAATATCCTAACATAGAAAGATACAGTATAGAAGACATCACTTGAAATAACAAATACTGATAAACCTGAAATATATTTAAACAAATATAAGAAACAACAAAACACAATAATAAAATCAAAAGACATAAAGATTTACAAATGAAGACTCAAATCCAATCTAAGCTTTCTATGGCTTTTCTTAGATGATCAATTTATGCAACTCATGGAGGGGTCAATTACAAGAATGAAAGATTGTAGTTGGTCAATCAATTATTTAGCAGTAGCAGCAAAGATTATGATTTATCGTGCTAAAGATATTAGAAATTCTTCAACAACATGATTAAGAAATGACAACAACTTATCATAATAACCATTAACTTTTAACAAATTTATAGGTTTATAGTGAATGTGCAGTTAGGCCCAAGAGAAAATATAAAAGATCTCTTCCGATATGCCTAAATCACCTAGGAAAGCAATGAAGACATCTCCATAGTTAAACATTGTATTTATTCAAGCAGATATTATGGAGATTTGTAGTTCATTTCTAATAGTTTTTCTAATGATGTCCCCTTGTGCTAAAGTTTTAGGGACGACTCTCAAAACTTTACTATTTTCTAAAAATATAGCTATTGACACACCTCCTATTAACCTAAGATTGTCTCCTTTATACACTAAATAAATCTTTCTTTTAACCAGCACCTGACTAAGATGATTTGCTGATTCTAAAAACTCTTTTTTTTTCCAAGACTAGATCCACCAAAAATATAAACATTTCTTATATGATGACTTGAGAAACTTGTCATTTCTACATACTTCCATATGTGTTGAATTCATGGGTTGAGTTCAAATGAAAGGAAGGAAGATATAATTTTATAAATGAGAAATTAAAAAGGCAATTATACTACCTATATGTAGGCCAACTAGAGTCTCACACACATGCTCTATCTCTCTCTCTCTTTATTTATTAAAAAAACATGTGTATGTACAGGTAGTTGTGATTATGGCTTACATCTTCCTTTGGTTTTATGTCCAAGAAGGGCTTAAACACCCTTTTATGGGTCGAGGATATGCTTCCCATCTAGTTTTCTTAAAAACTGGCAAACAGGGTCTTTTTTAGTTAGATTCCTAAGACTATATCGAGCATGTTCTTTACAAAAATGGGGTCATAAATCATGAGGTGCATAATGCACATCTTCACTAGGATATGTCTTAAAAGTCAATAAAAGATTATCTAAACATTCCTTATGTTTTGAAATACTTCCTAACTTTTGGCAATTTTTACAAGTCTTATAGAATGCATGCGAGTCCTTGATCATAGTGGGCCAGTAAAATTTACTTTGTAAGATTTTTGCAATTGTTTTTCTTGATGAGAAATGGTCCTCATATATCTTAGAATAACAAAATTTAATGCACTGCTTACCTCATTATAATGAATTTTTGAAATATATGATCAGGAAAATATTTGAATAAGTAAAGGTCATCCCAATAAAAGTTTTGCATGTTGCTTAAATAATTTCTTTTGTCTTAGGTATTTCAATGAGCTGGTAAATCTCCTGAAGCAAGAAAATTGTTATTTTTATCATACTAAGGCATTGGACTAAGAGAAAATAAGGATTCATTAGGAAAGTAATTATCGATTGGTGTGATGTTGGATATAGAATTTGTTATCACTCTTAACAAAAGATCCACATCAACATTTTTTATGTCTTTTTCATCTGTGATTTTTTCCTGAGAATAAATCATATGCAAATCTTCAAATTCATCGAACTGATTTTTTACTTAACGTAGATTTAAGTTGATCATAAACTAATTCCTCAATATGATCTACTTTTTATAATTCATTATCGTTTTTAGGTTGTTTGCAAATCTCATGTTTCTAAATAATAGTTTCATTACTTTATTTCTATAATTAATCAATGCACTAAAAGTTGCAAGATACAAACGCCTTAAAATAACAGGAAATGAATTATATGCTTCAACAAGTTGCGTGTCTAAGATAATAAAATCCATAAGATAAATGAATTTATCAACTTGTACTGACACATCTTCAACTATTTCTCTGTGCACTTTTACAAATCTATCAGCAAGTAAGAGAGTTATAGAAGTTGATTTTAACTCACCTAGATTGAGACTTTAAAAAACTGAATATGGAAGCAAATTCACACTAACTTCATAATCAAGCAAAACTCTTTCAATTTTATGTTCTCTAATAAAGCAATAAAATTATAGGACAACCAGGGTCTCTATATTTCAAAGCATTATTGTTCTAAAGAATGTCATTTACTTGTTCGGCTAAAAAGACTTTCTTTTTCACATTCAGTTTCTCTTCACAGTGCATAGATCTTTTAAAAATTTAGCATAAGAAGGAACTTATTTAATAGCATATAATAAAGGTATATTGATCCTTACTTGTTTGAAAGTTTTAAAGCTTTTAAAGTTGTGATTGACTTTCCTTTGTTTGGTCATGATATGAAGAAATGGAAGTGCTGGCAGGGAATCAGTCTTTTTTTTGCAATTTTCATATTCAACCCTTTCTTTACTCTTATAAATTAACTCATCATCTTTCCCACAAGGTTTAAGAATGGATTTTTTTAATAACCTTACCATTGCGAAGAGTAGTGACTGATTTGACTTGATCTATTTGTTGGCTTCCAAAATCACTTGCATTTACATTGTATTACCCCTTGGGATTTTACTGTGGTTGAGATGAAAACTTACCTTTTTCTTGAAAACTAATAGTAGATGTCAATTTTGCAAGAGTATATTTAAAATCTATCATGCTTTAAGCAAGTTGAATATTGATTATCTCTTGCTTTTCAATGAATACATGCAATGCTTTCTCAAGATTTCATCTAAGAGGTGGAGCATAAAGAGGTGCATATCCATGAGAATTTTAAAAATTATGGTGTGCTTGAAATGATGGTTGTGAAGTTTGTGCATTATTATTATCACTTTTCCAACTAATATTTGAGTGATTTCTCCAACTAGAGTTGTATGTTTGCAACTATGAGTTTTGATTGGGTCTTTGAAAACTATTTAAAGCATGAGCTTGTTAATGGAAACATTCCTTAAAAGAAGGTAAAGTTGGATAGTCATTGGTTGACTGTTCATTGGTTTCACAGATTTGACACATAATGTCTTGAATATATTTTAATTTACAACTCTTTTTTAATTTTAGTGTCTCGACTTTTCTAGTTAGAGATGCAAACTTGGCATGAAGGTCATGATCTTTTATATGGTTGTATATACCTGTACTAGATGTATTAGGTTGAGTTTTACTCAGTACCTCATAAATACTTATGGTGTCCTAATTTTAAGCATTTTCAGCTAACAAATCTAAGTACTCCATTATCTCATCAAGGTCTTTATCTTTAAAAGTTCTATTGCACATCAATTCAACTATTTGCCTATCTTTAGGTGTTAACCCTTCATAAAAATATGAAACCAATCTCTATGTTTTAAAATCATGAAGAGGGAAAGTATGAAGTAAGTCTCAATACCTATCCCAATATTGGTAAAATATTTCTCCTGGTTTGTGAGTGAAAGTGGTGACTTGTCTTTTGAAAGAGTTTGTTCTGTGAGAAGGGAAAAGCTTTAAAAATTATTGTTACATTTCATCCCAAGCACAAATGGATCCTAGTCTTAAATTTTATAGACATGTTTTAACTTTATCTTTTAATGAAAAAAGAATTTTTTTAATCTGATGGTGTTTATGCTACAATTTGAGTCATTATATATGTTGCAGATCTCCCCAAAATTCCTTAAATGTGAGTATGAATTTTTTAAATCTAAGTCATGAAATAAAGGTAAAAGTTGAATAATATCTGACATAAAATTAAAATGAGATGCATTAGGAGGGAAAACTATACACGATGATGCATTTGTTCGTATGAGATTCATATGGTCTTTAAGTGTTCTAACATAATTATTCTCATGATGAAATGATTGATTATCTGCTTTGATTATATTTTCTAAAAATGATAAAAATACCCTACAAAGCCTACTATTTAATGTATGTGACCATACTCTCATGCATATGTAGGAGTAGAATAAAAGGAAGAAGAAAACAAAAAAAAGGAGAAACAAACAAAAGAAACAAAGTTATATACAAGAAAAGGAAAAAGAGAAAATAAAATAAATATTATAATTTATACAAGAATTTACCTTCCCTGCAACAATACCAAAAACATGACATGACCAAAATATTGAGGTCTTCTCCTAATTATAGGAGTGTTGAAGTAATAAATAATCCGGCAAGACCGAGGTCAAATGATTAGTACTTAAAAGTGCATTTTTTTATCAAGGTTTTATGCCATCATTTTGCACTTAAAGTATCAATAACTCCTTAACTAAAGCATGTTTTATAATAATATATCTAATAATATAAGATACCTTTAATTTATGGTAAATGTTCATTTTAAATGCAGACCTATCATATAAATGAAAGGATTGATTGATGAATTTAAGAATTGAAATTGAAAGGACAAAGAGATAGTCATACTTAGAAAAGAGATGTCGCTACAATCCAAACTAGAATACTGTTCAGTAATTGGGTCATATCTAGAGTTGTAGATCTCAGATTTAATCTACTTTATATGTATAGAAAGGTAAGACATAAGCCTACAACTTTCATATGGAGCCTAGGATTTAAAAAAGTCATTTTCAAGTCTAAAATGTAGCAACAACAAAGAAGTTCAAATCTGTTTTCCAGCCCTAGCACTGTTCAGTGTTTGGCCCATATCTGAAGTTTTAGAAGTCCAAATGACCTGAATTGTTTACAAAAAAAGTTGAGACAATTTCCTACAACTTTCATGTTTTCAAGTGGCTCCAATTTTGACGTTATCAATGTCGTTTTGGACAGACAAGAGAAGATAAGGATTGTCACCATGTCAAGAGTTGGTCACCCACTCATCAATTAATCATCAAATCAATAGTTCTTAATTTTGGCCTATAAAAGGAGGCATTTGCCATGCATTTAGACATCTTGGTTTCTAGATCAAGATCATGCTCTTGTATTCTCTCTTTATATTTTTTATAATGTTTATACTTTGCTTTCATTAATATCAAGTTTATGCCTTTCATTTCTTTTCATTTCTTTTCATTTACTTAGTTAACTTTTATTTTATTTATATTCTTATTTTGTTTATTTATTTTTCTTTCTTTCATTATGTCTAGCTAAGTTTATTATGTCAAGGTGAAAAGGTTACACTAATGGTGTAAGAATAAGTATAATGTAAACTTAATATGAACTTTAATGTTTGATATTAACATGTTTTGTATTTGTTATCTTGTTCACTCTTTAATACTTTGCTTGTTAAATGACTAACTTGATTTATGTTAAATAACAATTGGTACAACAAATGTTTGACACTTTCATAGCCTATACTGTATGGTATAACCGACATCTGAGTTTTGAAAGGAACTTGATTTGTTGTTAACATAAGTTATAATCATGAATGCTTGACGAGATTTACAAGTATTATCATTAACAAATAAGATGATTAATGTAATCATGTTAACAATTTATAATTAGATTAGAATCTCCTTTATGTGTGGTTTCCAATTGAATAATAAGAGTTTATACTATACTTATTTGACATACCATTAATGGAATTTCTAACTTTAACATCTGTTATTCTCATTGTTTAATCCTTACATTAATATTCCATCTCAAAGTTCTCATCATCTTCTTCTTCTTCTTCTTTATTATTATTATTATTATTATTATTATTATTAGTATTACTACTACTACTACTACTACTACTACTACTACTACTACTATTATTATTATTATTATTATTATTATTATTATTATTATTATTACTACTACTACTATTATTGTTATTGTTGTTATTGTTATTGTTGTTGTATTATTGTTATTTATAATTTGTACAATCAATATCCCTGTGGTTCGATCCGGTCTTGCCAAGTTATTTATTACTTTGACACTCCTACACTTGGGAGAAGACATTAATCTTTTAGTCGTGTCATCAAACCACATGGAGGTTAATTATATAAATTATAAATAATAATAACGCAATGACAACAACAACAACAACAAAAGTAACAATAAAAGTAGTAGTAATAGGAGGAGGAGGAGGAATAATAATAGTAGTAGTAGTAATAATAATAATAATAATAATTAATATGAATTTGATGAGAACTTTGAGATGGAAGATTAATGTAAGGATTAAACAATGATAATAATAAATATCAAGGTTACAGGATCCACTAATAATATGTCAAACAAGTATAGTATAAACTATTATTATTCAATTGGAAACCACGTACAAAGGAGGTTCCAATCAAATTATAAATTGTTAACATGATTACATTAGTTATGTTATTTGAATAAAGTTAATATTTGTAAATGTTGTTAGGCATTCATGATTATAACTTATGTTAATAACAAATCAAGTTTCTTTCATAACACAGGTGTCGGTTATATCATACAGTATGGGTTATGCAAGTGCCAAGTATTTGTTGTACCAAGTGTTATACAACATAAATTTAGATTAGCCATTTAATACGCAAAGTATTAAAAGTGAACGAGATAACAAATACAAAACATGTTAGTATCAAATATTAAGGTCCATGTTGAGTTTACATTATACTTATACTTACACCATTAGTGTAACCTTTTCACCTTGACATAATAAATTTAACTAAACATAATGAAAGAAAGAAAAATAAATAAACAAAATAAAAACATAAATAAGATAAAAGTTAATTAAGTAAAGGAAAGAAAATAAAAGGCATAAACTTGATATTTAAGAAAACAAAACTCAAACATTACAAAAATACAAAGAGAGAAAGGAATAGCATGATCTTGATATGAAAACCAAGATACCTAAATGCATGGCAAATGCCTCCTTTTATAGGCCAAAATTAAGAACTATTGATTTGATGAGTAATTGATAAGTGGGTGACCAACTCTTGACTTGACGACAATCCTTATCTTCTCTTGTGTACCTAAAATATTATTAATAATGTTAAAATTGAAATCACTTGAAATATGAAAGTTCTAGAAAATTATCTCAGCTTTTTAAGAAAAAAAAATTGAGGTCCTTTAGACTTCTAAAATTTCAAATATAGGTCAAATACTAAATAGTATTTGGGCTGCAAGACATATTCATACTTTTTCATTGTTGCTATAATTTGGACCTAAAAATGGCCTTTTTAAATTTAGGCTCTCATGAAAGTTGTAGGTCTATATCTTACCTTTCCATCCATATAAAATAAACCTAAATCCGAGATCTACAGCTCCAGATATGACCTAATTACCGAACAGTGTTCCGGTTTGGACTGCACCAACATCTTTTTTCTAAGTTTGGTCATCTCTTTATCTTTTCAATTTTAATTCTTAAACTCATCAATCAATCCTTTTATTTATGTGGTAGGCTTGCATTTAAAATGAATATTTACCATAAATTAAAAGTATCTTATATTATTAGATATGTTATTATAAAACATGCTTCAATTAAGAAGTTATTGATATTTCAAGTGCAAAATGATAATATAAAATCTTGATAAAAATACACTTTTAAATACAAATCAACTCCTCCAACTCTAACAGCTATTAACTGACCCATTAGCACCATCAAATACCACAATAGTAGCCATTGCTCATGACCTTTTTCTGTGAACCAACACAACCCTGTCACTTTGGCCAACCATTCATCCATTATCTTTAACCTCTTATTATTAAGAATAAAATTTTTTTAAAAAAAAATTATCCTCACTACTTCTACAATAGTCGTCAACCACTACGGCTTTAGCCTGTAACCAACACACTAATTGTTTTCTCTATTTGTTTTCCACCATTTCAACAAGTATTTTCAACTACTAGCAGCTCCTTCTTGCAACAAACTTTATTGTGACTTCCTTACAAATAAAAGCTTTTAACAAGCCATGATCAGTCAGCCACTCTCATTGTCAAACATTGACTTTAGATTTCATTTAACACTAAAAATCAGACCCTCTCATAAAAAAAAAAAAACTAGCATTGTGCCTAAGATCAACCCAGACTTTGAATGACCCCACTAATGGCATCATCTATCACCATTAGAAGCACCATTTGTTGCCATTAGAAGCAGTTAACTTCCTTTCAACCACAATAAAAACCATTTGTAAAGAAAAGAAGAAGAAGAAGAAATGGAAGGTCAAGGCTTGATATGCTTCAATCTCTTTCCTTATAGAGCTTAGAAGAGCACCACTCACAAGGAAAGAAAGAGGTAAAGGAGTTGTTTTAGATCTATCAATTTTTTTCTTTTTAATTAGTGATGACACCCTTTTGACCAAGTTTTAATTAATTCCTGGACACACTAATCATTTTGGAAAGTCCATTCATAAACTTAGAATTCAGAATAGTTTTTGGACAAATTGCTATAACATTATGAAATATGGGACAAATTGTTTATTGTTATGTATATTTTAGAACTATTTGGACATTTTTTATTTGAATTCATATGTGTTTTTTGTTTAATAATTTGTATTGAATTACTAATTTATTTTTAGGGTTGTAATTGCTAATTAAATATTAAATGTTGGGTTATGATTTAGGGTTGAGTTTATATTGATTTGAACATCAAATATTGATTAATGGGTTGTGTTTGAATTGATGTTGATTTATTTGAATTAACATGAATTTTGAATATAAGTTCATGAAATTAATAATATTTTTATGGATGTTTAACATTGTTTGGTTTTGAGTTGATGATCAATTATTTGTCTTAAATTAATAGCATGGTTAAAATAACCTAGATAAAAATATTTTATTGCGTCTTGCCAAACACGGTCTTTATAGATTTTTTTTATATATAAATTTTGAAAGACCATTTTACAATTAATTTTGAATTCTTTATTTTTTTTTCTACCCTCACATATTTAATATTTAGAATTGTGACCCATACATGAGACACTTTTTTGATATTAAACAAATTGGTTCCCTTCCACGAAAACAACTATAAAAAGAAAACTTTTTCTTTTGAAAAAATATAATTTTTATTTTAATTTGTATATTGTTAAAAAAATATGTTTGCATAAATAAATAAATAATACATGGTATGATTTACCATTTTTAATACAAAAGTTTAAGACATAGTTTTTTGTTGATATTTTTGCATGTATTTTTACATTTAATAACTAGTTTATTAAAGTCATGCAAACTTGGTCTACAATTCAAAAACACCAAAAACTTTATTTTGTTTTCTTTTAACATACGAGATTATGAACTTATATAAGATGTATTCCCGATATTGAATAAAAGATCTTTTCTTTTATTTGTATGTTTTAACATTGAAATAGTTAGGTTTTAACTTGATTAGATAAAGACCTCCTTACCAAGGAATTTTCTTAAACCATAGACAAACCAAAAGTTATAAAACACAATAATACCTTAATTTATATCAGACAAACAAATAATATAGATTATCTTAGCTAAGGTGTATTAGGGATCATATATCATCCCTGTATAAAACCAATCTCTTTATCTAGACTCTGAAACCAATTAGGGTTCCTAGTGATAAAAATATTAGGTAATGAATCCATCTCCTTTTTTGATAAAAAAAATGAGAATTACTTGTTTTTTTCACCTATCATCATGAAGATCCCACTTTAAGATGATAATCACTACAATGTCGTACACGTGTAATAAAACAACAACTCCACTGGGGACTAAGAGGGCTAAGCTTTATTGTTTTTCTAGTTGATGTGTTTTATATTTGTTGGCTTGTACATTTTTTTATTTACATACATCTTTTAATGTTTTAAATTTTTACTGCTTTTATCTATCATTTTTATTTTCAACTTGCATTCTTTTATGCTTTAGTTTTTGTTTTATATTATGCATGCATTTGTATATTGTATAATTAATTCCTTTATATATCACATGTTTTAATTTTTTGAGATCACACACAAGCTTCTAGGTTAGGTGAAGGATTAATGATCCACCCTATGATTATTGATTAAGGTTTAGATGTGTAAAACACCTAATTCATATCTGAATGCCTATTTAGTAATAATAGACATCCGTGTTTTAACTATTCCTTGCAACATCCCATACTGTCTTTATGAAGACCATCATTAGAGAGACCTGAGATCTTTTTAAGACTAAGTAAAAACACTACTCATGTTCATTTAATGTTTAGAACATATTATTAGGTTGTATATTGATTAGTATTTAAAAATATATTTTTATCAAGGTTTTATATCATCATTTTGCACTTGAAGTATCAATAACTCTTTAACTGAAGCATGTTTTATAATATCATGTCTAATACTATAAGATACCTTTAATTTATGGTAAATGTTCATCTTAAATACAGACTTATCATATAAATAAAATGATTGGTTGATGAGATTAACAACTAAAATTGACAAGACAAAGAGAGGGCTAAGCTTAGAAAAGATATGTTGGTTCAGTACAAACTAGAATACCATTTGATTATTAGATCATAACTGGAGTTGTATAAATTAGATTTAGGTTTGTATATGGATGGCAACGTAAGATATAGGCCTAAAACTTTCATATAGTATACAAGATTCAAAAGGTCATTTTCAAGTTTAAATTGTAGCAATAATAAAGAAGTCTGAATCTGTCCTGCAGCCTAGACATTATTCAGTATTCATTCCATATCTTGAGTTTTAGAAGTCCAAATGCACTGATGTTTTTTTTTTTTGGAAAGCTGAAATAATTTCCTAGAATTTTCTTAAAGACAATTTGTTCAAATTCTGATATAACCAATAATAGTTTGTTCAAACAAGAAGATAAAGATTATCACCAAGTTAAGATCTGGTCACCCACTCAACAACTAATCAACAAATCAATAGTAAATTTTGGCCTATAAAAGAAGGAATTTACCATGCATTTAGGCATCTTGGCTTTTAGATCAAGATCATGTTCTTGATTTCTCTCTTTATATTTATATAATGCTTAAGTTTTGTTTTCATTAATCTCTTATTTATGTTTTTCATTTCCTTTTCTTTACTTAGTTAACATATATCTTATTTATGTTCTTATCTTATTTATTTATGTTTCTCTCTTTCATTATGTTTAGTTAAGTTTATTATTTTAAAGTGAAAAGATTACACTAATGGTGTAAGAATAAGTATAGTGTAAACTCAACATAGACCTTAATGTTTGATACACTAACGATATAAGAGTAAGTATCGTATAAACTCAACATGGACCTTAATATTTGATACTAACATGTTTTGCATTTGTTATCTTATTCACTCATAATACTTTATTTATTAAATAGTTAATCTAGATTTATGTTGTATAACACTTGGTACAACAAATACTTGGCACAACAAATACTTGACACTTTCATAGCCCAACCATATGGTATAACTTACACATGTGTTATGAAAGGAACTTGATTTTTATTAACATAAGTTATAATCATGAATACCTCACAATATTTACAAATATTAGCATTATTTGAATAAGAGAACTAATGTAATCATATTAACAATTTATAATCCGATTAGAACCTCCTTTGTATGTGGTTTCCAATATTGAGTAATAAGAATTTATACTATACTTATTTGAAATACCATTAGTGGATCCTTTAACCTTGATAATTATTTTATCTTTATTTAATCTTTATATCAATATTAGATCTCAAAACTCTCTTCAACTCCTTTTCCTCTTATTATTTATTTTTTTATTTGTAGTTTATATAGTTAATCTCCTTGTAATTCGATCCTAGTCTTGCTGGATTATTTATTGTTTTGACACTTTTATATTTAGAAGAAGACATCAACTCTTGGGTCGTGTCATATATACTAGTTGTAAATTGCATAAAGAAAGCTTGACATGTAACTCATATTTAATTTACCTTTTTTTTTTCACTTGCATATCATATCTATTAACTTTGAAACATTACATATCTTTCATTTGTCAAATAAATATAGACTCGACCTTAAACTCAAGCACCTACCGAGATCTACAAGAGGCAAATTAAAGGGTTCAACCTAGATAAAAACAAGATAACTTCCTAAGAAAAGAGATGGCTTGGTTAACTGATATGTAAGACAAACCATACAATCTAAAAAGAAGCTCATACACATGGAAGCCAATACTAAAAAGATCATTATGAATATGCCCATTTTATCCCTTCATGTATCCTTATAAGAGATTTTTGGATGTTTATCTAATTAATCAAAGTTTTTAACTTTTCCTACAAAAGAGTTTCAGATTTTTTTTGGTAAAAAAAGAAAAAAAATTTCCTTAATGCCTTAAGCTCATCAAAAGATTCATGATGTATTACACCAAAATTCACTATAACTTGTTGCAAACCAAACACATCAAACATCCTAATTTCTTTAGCCTGAATATCATTTAAGAAGAAAATGCCAAGAACATTTTGAGCTTTATGACTTGTCATTGGTATGAAAGATTGATTGGCTTTGAAATATGATCAATGCCTTCTTAATAAGTGTAGTCTCCGTAAAGCTCTTGATTATGGGATCTTTCATACATAATTTTATTTTATTTTTATTTAATCCAATATTAATAATTCTCTTTTAAGATATTTACCCCTAATCAAGCTAAATTTTCTTCAGAATTTTCATCATTTTTTATAAAATTTTATTGAGTAAAATACTGGGTTTGCATTGATAGTTAATATTAGTCACATGCAAACTCAAACATTCATTTATTTAGAGTTCCATTATATTTTTCTAAGGACTTTCCAACTCATCAAGATTTTGTTTTAAATAATTATATTACCTAATTGGAATTTATTCAATTTATCACAAAGTTTACAATAGGGCTAACATTTCACATACTAATTTATTACTTTATTTCATGCAAAAGTTTTGTTCATACTATTAGGGATTTTCTCCTTGAATCATAAGAATCTTTCTCATAATTTATTAGTTTATAAATTTTGAATCTATAGTTTATATTCTTAGAATCTTATCCTATACTAGTTTGTTAAACTCCTCAGCTACTTCTTTACTACCAAACTTCATGTAAATGGCCATTATAAATTCTTTCCAATTAGCTAGCTCATCTCCTTCTAACAAAAACCCTTTAAATGTGAACTTATTAAAGAAAACATAAGAGTTGGAGTTCATTTGATATGACTTTTAAAATTGTAATTTGACTTTAAATCATACTTCAAAAGTTGATTTTTATAAATAATTTATGAAAAAATGAATTAAAATGAATTTAATTTAAGAATATGTTTGGTAAAGGTGACTCAAAGAAAATTTTTAAAGAAAAAAAACATAATGCAAGTTTAAGAAAATTTAACTTTTAATTAAAAAATTGATTCAATTTTGTAACAACTTTAAGTCAAAAGTTAATTCTAATCAAATATGTTTATAACTTTTTTGAAGTCAAAAGTTATTTTTTATAAATGTTATACCAAATATAACCTTATTCATCTTTTAATTACAAATTTGTTGTTGATAATGATGGTGATCATCGTGGGGTCGAGCTGTGATGTCGTTTGGCAACGACAGAGGTTTTGGTCGTGCCTTTCAATGAGGTATGGTATGTTAGGAAGGGTTTTTATATTTAATCATAAAATTATAATTAATATTTAGGATTTGCCACCTAGTGTCATGGTCACTAAAAATCTATGATTTGCAAGAGTCTAGGTAAGAGATTGGTTGTGCAAGGGGAAGACATTTCACCCCTAGTGTACCTTACTTAAGATAAGTTGTATTGTTATTTTATTATTTTACTGGATCAAGTTTCTATTCGTTGGTCATTTCTAGGGTTTAAGGTAGATCGCTTTTTATGAGAGAGTCTTTATCTGATTAAGTGAAGTTCTAACCGTTTTAAAATCAAAATTAGCACTGCATTTATTTTATGTCTTATATCTTTAATACTTAAGAGTATATTTTATCGTGTAATTTTACACCTCATAAATATTAAAGTCTATATCTCAATCCTAAAAAAATGAAAAAAGATTTTTGACATGTTGAGTAAATCCTAAAGGATAACATGAAAAAATGCAATTTTTGTTTTATGAAGATATGCTTGGAAACGTTTTAGGATTTGGCCGTATGCATGAAAATAAAATATTTTTTTATGTTTTTTAAAGAAAAGATAATTAATTTAAATTTTTTTGATATTTTTTTGGAAATTTTTTGATTTTTTTTTAAATATTTTGGAGCAAACTGGGTATTTTAATATCAAATTTGTATTTTATAATGTAAATATATAATCCAATATTAGACAAAATAGGTAGAAAAATAAACAAGAAAATCATAATTTTTTTTGAAAGGGTTCTTAAATTAAGGCTAGGCCATAACTAGCTCGATCTAAAGGAGATGTTAATTAATTTGAGAACGTGAATAGTAGTTCATGTTCTACATGCAACTACATAGTTGCAGATGATCGGAGAGAAAAATAGAAGGTGATCTAATGAAGGGGATGGAGTTTTGGTAACTAGCTTGAAGTGAAATGGCTAGAGTCAACTATGGAAGGAAGAAAAAAAAGTTATAAAGGAGAAAGAAAAGCTGGAAGAAGAAGAGAGAAAGCCGCAATGGCTGCTTGGTGGTCGGTTGGTAGTCTAGGTGACACGTGGTGGTGCTGGTTGCTTAAGGCAGAGCTGGAGGAAGAAATGTTGACGATGTTGGTTTTCTATGGCATAGAAAGAAAGAAGAAACAAAAGAAGAAAATTTACAGTGGGGAGAGTGAGGACCTCGCAGTGACTACCCCTATTGTTGGTAAGGATTTAGGTTCGTAAGGAGGCTGAGTAGCCGTATGTTGGTGGAGGGTTTTCAACAGTTGAAGACTTGGTGGAGAGAAGAAATGTGCAGAAACCAGAAAAACTAGTTTTTTAGCTAAATTTGGACCCGATTTTCTTCTCTTTTAGGGCATGAAATCCAGTTTTATTCATTTGTGGTGGATGTGGGCAATCTTGTCTATGCTGTACAAAAACATTACAGTCCTTGATTCAGTTGGAAAGGATCCCAAGTGTTAGTTCAAAGTAAACATCCTGAGTTGTCAAATCGACAAGAAAAAGTTAACTGAGTTGGCCTCTTTATGTCTGTGCCAATGGATTGTCATTCAGCATAAATAGGCTATATGAGGTTGTAGATAAATTACAAATGATCATTTGCATACAAGATTTTTCAATTTTGACAGATGTTAGATGCATTAAATTCACTTGCAAAGTAACCTCCCTAAATTGTCATTTTAGAGAAAATTAAAGAAGAAGAAAAATAGTACTAGAGTTTTGTTTTTGGTTAAAGTTCATTTCAATCCTTTCTCTTTAAATTTGATTTAATTGCACGTGTAATTGATTTTATACTTATGATTTAGTGCAATTTAAACCTTGCTAAACTTGAATTAGAACCCTAAATTTACATGCTTTTTGCACTGTGGTACTTGGTCTTGATTTTATGCAATTTAACCTGTAACCAACCATTAAACTTTTAATTTTTTTAATTTCACCCCTAGTTTTGGACAATTAAGCCCCCATAGTTTGACTCCTTATTTCAATCAATTAACTTGAAAAAAATTAAATTTGATCTCTTAAAATTTCATTCTTTTTAATTAAGTTCAAATAAGGCTTTCAAACTTATTTTTTCACCAATTAAGCCCAAAATAAAATTAATTTGACCCATTTAAAGTATAATTAGGTCCTTACATTTAATTAAATCCTTTAATTGGATCCAAATTAATGCTTAAATATAATTAAAATTCAATTTAGCCAATGATTGAATCAAATTGGCCTATTACAAATTTAATTATGTCACTAAACTTAATTTTTATGCTAATTCATCCAATAATTATTCAATGTGACCTTCAATTTGTATTTTGTTTCTTCATTTTTTAGCATAATAGAGTGCAATTAGGCCCTGAATTTCCTTCAAAATTACATCTTGATTCCCTAACTTGCTTTCTTCACATTGTTAACCCTTATTTTATTTTTATTTTTATTTTAAAAAATATAATTTTTAAAGAATAATCCATAATTGGATTATGAAAATAACGATGATTTTTTGTTTAACTTTTCTTGTGTAGAATGTTACTCGATCATGAGGATTACTTGATCATAGGTTGGGCTACTTAACAGGCTAATCAAAAAGTAACAGGTCGAGCTTGAGTAAATGTTAGGCTTGTACGCTCATCATTTTCTAACCCTCCTTGACCAGCCAGATCGAATATACTAAAGATCCAAGAGAAATTTAATATTAAGGCCCATATTTAAAACTAATATGTATAAGAAATCTCATCAGTCTATGTGAACCTTTTTATTACTATTATCAAATCCACGAACTACAAGCAAAATAGAACAAGGATTATATCTAATGATGTCATAGAAAGACTTCAATGGATCTTAAGCTTCCACGATTGATAATGGACTTGATTACTATATACTAAAGATCCAAGAGAAATCTAATATTAAGACCTATATTTAAAAGTAATATGTATAAGAAATCTTATTAATCTATGTGGACCTTTTTAATACTATTGTCAAATCCACGAACTACAAGCAAAATGGAACAAGGATGATATCTAATGATGTCACAGAAAGACTTTAATGGATCTTAGGCTTCCACGATTGATAATGGACCTGATTACTTTTTTGGTATACCAGCAAAACAAAATCCATTGTGTTTTAGAAAACCATCTGATATACTTAAATTAACGAGAGTATCAGAGCTCGAAGGATGTAGAAATTATTAAGGTCGGAGCAAAGAGATTTGAAAGAGAGGAATTTTTTATTTTTTTTTATTATCCATCCTTATTTTACTAAGGCCGTTTCTATCTTTTTTTATCTCATTTCTTTCTTACTTGTAAACTTGTCTATCCTTCTTCCATGAAGGCCATCCCTGTCCTTTTCATTCCCTTCCTTGTAGCTTTGCTCTGCTTAGTCCATTGTAGCTTACCACGTAGAAGAGGTGGCCATCAGAATAACTCACCATCCATGAGAGGTGGTCATACCTACTAGATAATTATGGTGGGTGAAGATGCCTAACTTTAGTTGAGTTTGAAAATAATGCTCATGATTTGATGTAATCAATAGCCATGTCAATGGCTGGGTATTCCACCATTCTAATTCCTCTTAACATAATTTTTTAATAGTAGTTTTAACTATTTTGTTAGTGATGAAAATAAATAAAGAATAATTTAAAGAGAAAAGAAGAGAGAAGAAAAAACATAAAGAGAGAAAAATTATATTGTTCACCTATGCCAAACCGGCATAGACCCAGGCAACCAAGTCGCCCAAGGCAACCCGTGCATAAGTCGCTTGGGCTAGGCCCCCCCCATACACAGATATATTATTCTTGCACCATCAATATGAAAAATAGTACGGTAATATGAAAGCCTGGGAGATGTCAAGCAGCCTGGATATGCATGTAATCTGAAAGCACCAAAGTTTAAAAACAGAATATTTGGATTAGAACTGAGTGTGAATTGTAAAAAAAATAATAATACATACATACAAATATTGAACATGAACAAATTCACAGGTTTCTATAATAAGGCCTCATAACATGAAAATACCCATCTCGGTCAGGAAATAAACTTGTAGCCCAGTACGTTTCTCCAGAAAAAATAAAAATGAAATTTTAATTTGTACAGACAAATCCTCATGAATAAGTTACTTGGAAAGTTTCCAAATACCTTTTGAGTACACTTAGAGTTAAAGAATCAACATCAAATGAAAAATACATTTGGTTGTTAATATGGTCAATCTATGAAGTATGAACAATCCAAGAAACAGGGTGGGGGTCAACTGTATATCAGCAAAATTTCGTCAAAGACTGCTGTCTTCACTGCCAGATATTGAGGGGCATTCAGATCTAACCAGAACAGAGCTTCTGTTGCCGATATCAAAGCCCTGCAACCATCTGAGAGGATCCTGTGGCAACATCTCTGACAAGTCATGGGAATGCGATGCAGCAATTGCTTGCTGACGAGGTGACAAGTTAGATTGGAGAGGATGAAACTGTGGGATTTGTATGTTTAAGGCATCAACTGACCCAGGTCGTGGCCTTGGTGAAACCAAGGGAGAATGGTTATACGAAATATGCTGAATTCCCAAATTATAGCTATCTGTTGGTGTCATTATTTCCCCAGTGGTAAACTTGAGCCTCTGTACTTCCTTCTTTAGCGCTTCATTCAGAGCTATATATCGGAGTCATGCAACCAAAAATACAGTCAGTCAAGATACTTCCTGTCCTATATGTCAAATGAATGATGACCAGAGAAAGATGATACCCAACAAAAAATGTGCAAGGAGATTGATATTATATCTCATTGCATATTGCTAGATGTAGACCATGGTTATAAAACTTGGACCATCTTGGTGGGTTGACCGGGACCCACTGACCCAGGGCCTGGACCCACTGACCCAGGGCCTGGACCAGCCTGGGTTGAAGAAAAATTAGAAGTACAAAACCTGGCTGACTTGGTAAAAAAACTCAAGTTTGACCTGGTCAAAACCCAACTCAAAACTTTTTTTTAAAAAAAAACAACAATTTTTCAAAATGATATCATTCTGATTCTTTTTTTTATAAAAAATCTAGAGGGTCAAACCGAGTTAACCCTCTTGACCCATGACAACCTAGTATTTGTTGTTTTTTTTATACTTAGAAAAGACATCTAGTATTTTAGTGATATCTAAAGAGCAAATATCCCAGATAGCGAGCCAAGCTGATGAAATGTAAGTTACACTACAATTATAAATGGCAGTGACATGTTGGATGCCAATAATTATTTGGGAGTACTTAATGCTTTGAAGTTACAAGGAGAACCCCCATTTAGTGGAGGAAAGTATTACGCCTGAACAGCAAAACAGCAAAATGCTAAATTGTCTACTAAGAACTTCCCTAGAAAGATGCATCCAACAATAAAACAGGGATTAGCATTTAAAGCAGAGCAAGGATATAGGATACCATCACGTAATTGAGCCTGTTGTTCCATAGCTTGTAATCGAAGCTTAAGCTCTGAGTTCTCAGTAGTCAGACTTGATGTGTCCCTCTGAAATGAGAATACAAGACCACAGATAACTGGCAGTTTAGAGAATTAGAAACTCTTATTCATAGCCTTCTAAACATACATGAGTTGTTTGCCAAACCTGGAACAGTGTAAGTTGTGCAGAAAGTGTAGTTGCCTCTGTCTGAAGGGTATGAACTTTTCTTTCAAGTTCTGATACATAACGGGCTTTCCTCTCTTTTGAGCGAGCAGCAGACTGCCGATTGGCCATAATCCTAGATAAATAATATAACTGTTTAGAGGAAACTTAAAGAATGTAAAATGTTGTGCATCTACATGACAATCAGATCTATCAAAAGCAATTCTATGATTAATAAAGAATCACTCTTTAGAGTCTCGTGGACAGGCTACATCATTTACTTCAGAAAACAAATAATTTGACATACATTAATAAACATAAAGTACCTTGAAAAAGATTTCAATAGTTTCCTAGCTCATCGATGTGAAGTCAAAAGTGTTCATCTTCAATAAAACCAGCAACATGAAATTTATTTATTTTTTTAAGAAAAAAATAACTGATAAATTAAGATAGCAAATCACTAAAAGCCAATTCATCCCTTGAAGTTTCTATTCTAAACTTTGGAAGAGCTATTTTTTATCTGCATTTAAATGTATAGCATCCATGCAACAGAAACAAATAACTTAGAAACATGCTTAACCGTAGAGATGTCAGGTGAAAAAAGACAACAAATTTGGCAAGCTTCATTGCTAAGTAGAAAGGTGAGATTATGCGAGGAAAGGATAGGACTATCAATCATAAAAACTTGTGCACTGTAGGGTTCCTGATGACTTGATCCTGTCAAAGACAGCATCTCCATCAGTAATAAGTTTCAGCATGCATTGATGAGATACGTCTAGTAATCATAGTACCCAAATACATAGATCAGCCCATGCAAGTTCTCATGTACCTCTAAGACAATATAACCCGTCAATTTGGAAGATACAACAACACCTAAATCTCAATTTCAAACTAGTTAGGATCGCTATGTGGATCCTTTTGCGCCATTCATACCTATCATGAAACAAATCCATCTAAATATCAAGAGATTTGAGCTCCTTTGAAACCACTTCTCTATATGTTATCAATTTTGAAGATTAAAAAAAAATAATTAAGCAACTTCTTAGTTTTAGGTTGCAACATTTTATGTCTATTCTCTACCACTTAAAATGGAAAAAAGGAAAGTGTTCTCTTATAATCGCCCAAATATCCACAGTGGTCTGGACAAGAACAACTAACCGCCTAGGTCAACAAAAGAGGATAAAATCAAGGGGGGTTATGCAAATTAAAAAAAAAATCCTAACTAAACACTAAGGACATGCCTACAAGTCTGCAGTGAGAATATCCTAGAAAGTCCAATTGCCAATTACCAAAACAAAATATGTTGCAAGATAACTAACAACCTAATGCCAATGCCAAAGCCAAAGAGGTTTGCACTCTAAATCAAAGCCACATGAAGTTTTATTACACGATGTTGTCCTAAGAAGTAATCATTCAAAACTTACTCTTAAATTCAATCCCTCACAACTTCACAAAGAAGTCAAAATTAACAAAATGGTGTATCCAGAAGGAAAACCCAAATGCTCAACAGCTACCCACAAACATAAAAACAAATTGCTTGTTTATTTATTGCCACAAAGCAACTAAAATGAGAAAAACATCAACCCATTTGAAAAGCTATAAAAACCAAATCCATTTCAAAGCAAAACCCAGAAAAGAAAATACCTTTTGGCTCGTTTAGGATCAAGAGCCCACAACTCAGCGAGTTTTTCAGGAGCCATAGCTTTCTTAGAGTCAACAGATTCCATTAAAGAAGACCCATCATCTGAATTGCTATGATTATGCCGCGGCCTCACATATGCTTTTTCTTGCTCTTCCTCCTCATCTTGAACCCCACCACCACCACCGCTAGGTGACTCATGACCAGCATTGTCCTGTTTCAGCCCAGAGGGTCCTTCTTCAGGTCTGGATCCAAGTTTTTCCATGTTCATATAAGAGCAAAAGAGGTCCTCTTCAGATACCAAATCATCAGGAACCAGATCCAATTCATCCGTGACCCGAAATGGAACGTCTGAGTGGGCCCGCCTGTGACAAGAGCTTCGAAATGGAAATGCTGAAGCATCCGAGTTGGAGGAATCATGCATTCTTCTTCTTCTTCTTCTTTTAACAGGGACCTTCGTCTCTTCCCTTATCTCCTTATGTTGTGTGTGTGTGTGTGTTTTAAGAAAGAATTAGAAGAGAGAAGAAGGAGAAGAATTCTCCTTCTAGTCCCTTTTGCCCATATCTTGCTTGCTCAATCACATTGGGGAAGTGGAGGTGGTGGTTTTTGACAAGAGATACCCAGAGGCTTGCTTTTGGTTTCGGTGTTCTCGGGTCTTTTTAATTCTAGTCAATTATCCAGAATAATAGAGAGAAGAAGCTTTTCATTTTTGCCATGCATTTTTTATACCACTTTAACCTCCTCTGAATTTTTATTTTGGTCACCTCATCCAGTATCCAATATTGCTTAAATATAGATAATCGTTCTAAAAAAACACATTTTTTGATATTAGTTCATTGATAGTAAATGTTAGATGGAGAAGGGGTGAGGGGGGAATTAGAAAAGAGAAGAGTGATGCGCCCTTAATATTCTTAATGTATAGGCCCGTCCACACAAAGATTTGCTTCTCTTGCTTTATTTGTTTTTAAAAAAATTAATAATTAAATTATTACTTGTTAAGATTTATACTTCTTTTGTTAGGTTATGTTAATAAATCTATTAAAAAAAACATGAAAATCATGTGCATAAAAAAATCAAAATAATTAATATTATTTATTTCACTTAAAATATTAAGAATAAAAAATAGTTTTCAATATTTAGTTGTCCTGGTCATATTATATTAATAGCAGTGAAATGATAATGATATCAATGAAAGTAATTGTGGTGATGGTGAAAAAAATAAATAATAAAATGACAATAAAAATAAAGAAGATAATTATGGTAGTTGTGGTGATTGGATGAAAAAATGATGTAGTAGGAATAATAGTAAATGTGATAGTTGATAAAGAAGAAGAGGTTATAATAATTATAGAGGATGTTATGACATAGAGAAAGAGATGAAAGAGTTGGTGGTTAGATGATAGTGACGGTGGTGAGGAGATGGTAGTAACATCAAGATGAAGATGGTGATTAAAATAGTTAGATGATATTGTAAATGAATTACTTTTTGTAAAATATTTTATAAAACTTTATGCTCTAAATATATTTTCAGCAAATGAGTTTGAAAGTTAATTGTAAAATATTTGATATTTATCAATTTGTTTATAAAATATTTAGTATAAAACAAGTGCAAAAAAATATTTTCAAGAAACAAATATAAGAGAATCTATAAAATATTTTTCTCTACAATATTTTAAGCAAAACAAACAAATCCTTTAAGATAAAATATTAAATAATATTAAAAACAAAAGGTATAAAAAAATACATGCCCTAAAGAGGTGATACAAAAAGATAAATGATTTCTTCTTTTATTGTTCGCCTCAAAGTTGATAAATCTATAACTTTTAAGTTGTTTATTCTTACTAAAACAAAACTCTCTAATGAATTGCCTTTGATTTGGTTTTTTTTTGTTGTTGGATTATAATATTTTATGGAAATCATATTGATAATTATAGTATTTATTTTTAAAGAAATTTTTTGATAAAAAATATTTTTTCATGTAACTTGATAATATAGCTATTAAAAAGAAGGAATTGTAACTAATTATCTAATTTCAAGAGAATTGATTCTTCTCTCCTAATTTTTAGGGGTTTTGTTTCAATATTTTTTCCTTTTAATTTTTTTATATGGTCTAATATTTTATTTTTTATTTATCAAGTATTTTGAGTTTTTGATTGTATATGTGATTTTTAACTAATTTATTAATGAAAACCAGAAAAAAAAAAGTAAACTAGAAAATTTTTTTAGCACTTGCTCTTTTAAGAGAGTTGCTTCTTCTTAAATTTTATAATAATAAAGCTATAATTAGTGACATCCTATGAGATCTATAACTAGTGACATCCTATGAGATCCAGTAATTAATTTATTAGCTATATCTTATATTAGCAACTCTATGAAAATCACCTATTTTATTAGTTTCTCTATATTTTTTTTCATTGGAACTCTTAATTTTAAAAAACATCACATCTCATTATAACTCTATTTTTTTTATTACCATCATTATCACTGTCAACCTTACTAGCTACAAATTAAACATCTTAAAATTTTGAGTTTTTGTTTCAATATTTCTTCCTCCCTTTATTTTCAAAATTGTCTAGTATTTTGTTTTTATTTATTATCTTTTTATATTTTTTTTTGTCATACAATGAATCTCACAAGATTTTTAATGGATTTATTAACAAACTAACCAAAAAAACAAAAAACATAAACTTAAAGATGAAATAGTTAAATTGTTGAAAGAATAATTTATTTTAGTAATGTAAACTAAAACAAAAAAAAAGTCAAGGAAATATTGGTGTGGGTTGGTATAATGCTTGTGAAGAAACAACATACAATTATATCATACAACTTTTTTTTTTATCTAATAAAGAGTAAAATATTCATTAATTCATTGTTGTCATCATCGTTTGATTAGTATTTAAAAGTGCTTTTTTATCATGGTTTTATATCATCATTTTGCACTTGAAGTATCAATAACTCCTTAACTAAAGTACGTTTTGTAATAATCTATATAATAATATAAGATACCTTTAATTTGTGGTAAATGTCCATTTTAAATGCAGGCCTATCACATAAATGAAAGGATTGATTGGTGACTTTAAGAACTTCAATTGCAAAGGCAAAGAGATGATCAAACTTAGAAAAGAGATGTCGGTGCAATCCAAACCGGAATACTGTTCGGTAATTGGGTCATATCTGGAGCTATAGATCTCAGATTTAGGTCTACTTTATATGGATGGAAAGGTAAGACATAGGCCTACAACTTTCATGTGGAGCCCAAGATCTAAAAAGGCCATTTTCAAGTCCAAATTGTTGCAACAACAAAGAAGCCCGAATTTGTCCTCCAGCCCAAGCACTGTTCATTTTAACTCCTTAACTAAAGTACGTTTTGTAATAATCTATATAATAATATAAGATACCTTTAATTTGTGGTAAATGTCCATTTTAAATGCAGGCCTATCACATAAATAAAAGGATTGATTGGTGACTTTAAGAACTTCAATTGCAAAGGCAAAGAGATGATCAAACTTAGAAAAGAGATGTCGGTGCAATCCAAACCGGAATACTGTTCGGTAATTGGGTCATATCTGGAGCTATAGATCTCAGATTTAGGTCTACTTTATATGGATGGAAAGGTAAGACATAGGCCTACAACTTTCATATGGAGCCCAAGATCTAAAAAGGCCATTTTCAAGTCCAAATTATTGCAACAACAAAGAAGCCCGAATTTGTCCTCCAGCCCAAGCACTGTTCGGTATTTTAGCCATATCTGGAGTTCTAGAAGTCGAAATGAGCTGAATTGTTTACGTAAGAAAGCTGAGAAAATTTTCTAGAACTTTCATGTTTTCAAGTGGCTCTAACTTTGATGTCATTAATGACTTTTTGGGAAGACAAGAGAAGATAAGGGTTGTCACCAAGTCAAGGGTTGGCCACCTACTCATCAATTATTCATCAAATCAATAGTTCCTAATTTTAGCCTATAAAAGGAGGCATTTGCCATGTATTTAAGCATCTTCGTGTCTAGATCAAGATCATGCTCTTGTTTTCTCTCTTTGTATTCTTTGTAGTGTTTATGCTTTGTTTCCATTAATATCAAGTTTATGCCCTTCAATTCCTTTCCTTTCCTTTGTTAACTCTTATCTTATTTATGTTCTTATTTCATTTATCTATTTTTTCTTTCTTTTATTGTGTCTAGCTAAGTTAATTATGTCAAGGTGAAAAGGTTGCACTAATGGTGTAAGAATAAGTATGGTATAAACTTAACATGGACTTTAATGTTTCATACTAACATGTTTTATATTTGTTATCTTGTTCACCCTTTAATAATTTGCTTGTTAAATGACTAATCTTGATTTATGTTGTATAACAATTGGTACAACAAATGCTTGACACTTTCATAGCCCATATTGATTAGTACTCAAAAGTGCATTTTTATCATGGTTTTATATCATCATTTTGCACTTGAAGTATCAATAACTCCTTAACTAAAGTACGTTTTGTAATAATCTATCTAATAACATAAGATACCTTTAATTTGTGGTAAATGTCCATTTTAAATGCAGGCCTATCACATAAATGAAAGGATTGATTGGTGACTTTAAGAACTTCAATTGCAAAGGCAAAGAGATGATCAAACTTAGAAAAGAGATGTCGGTGCAATCCAAACCGGAATACTTTTCGGTAATTGGGTCATATCTGGAGCTATAGTTCTCAGATTTAGGTCTACTTTAGATGGATGGAAAGGTAAGACATAGGCCTACAACTTTCATGTGGAGCCCAAGATCTAAAAAGGCCATTTTCAAGTCCAAATTGTTGCAACAACAAAGAAGCCCGAATTTGTCCTCCAGCCCAAGCACTGTTCTGTATTTTAGCCATATCTGGAGTTCTAGAAGTCGAAATGAGCTGAATTGTTTACAGAAGAAAGCTGAGAAAATTTTCTAGAACTTTCATGTTTTCAAGTGGCTCTAACTTTGATGTCATCAATGACCTTTTGGGAAGACAAGAGAAGATAAGGGTTGTCACCAAGTCAAGGGTTGGCCACCTACTCATCAATTAGTCATCAAATCAATAGTTCCTAATTTTAGCCTATAAAAGGAGGCATTTGCCATGTATTTAGGCATCTTCGTGTCCAGATCAAGATCATGCTCTTGTTTTCTCTCTTTGTATTCTTTGTAGTGTTTATGCTCTGTTTCCATTAATATCAAGTTTATGCCTTTCAATTCCTTTCCTTTCCTTTGTTAACTCTTATCTTATTTATGTTCTTATTTTGTTTATCTATTTTTTCTTCCTTTTATTGTGTCTAGCTAAGTTAGTTATGTCAAGGTGAAAAGGTTGCACTAATGGTGTAAGAATAAGTATGGTATAAACTTAACATGGACTTTAATGTTTCATACTAACATGTTTTATATTTGTTATCTTGTTCACCCTTTAATAATTTGCTTGTTAAATGACTAATCTTGATTTATGTTGTATAACAATTGGTACAACAAATGCTTGACACTTTCATAGCCCATATTGATTAGTACTCAAAAGTGCATTTTTATCATGGTTTTATATCATCATTTTGCACTTGAAGTATCAATAACTCCTTAACTAAAGTACGTTTTGTAATAATCTATCTAGTAACATAAGATACCTTTAATTTGTGGTAAATGTCCATTTTAAATGCAGGCTTATCACATAAATGAAAGGATAGATTGGGGACTTTAAGAACTTCAATTGCAAAGGCAAAGAGATGATCAAACTTAGAAAAGAGATGTCGGTGCAATCCAAACCGGAATACTGTT
>SRLM01000890.1:0-30115 GCA_015708895.1 Populus ilicifolia
ATAAAACCATGATAAAAATGCACTTTTGAGTACTAATCACATCACATAAGAAACACTTGTGTTTTTAATAGATCCAGTCCTGAGAAGGAAATAGAGTTTTTAGAATCAGGAAATCATCTTGGTCAGTTACTAGCTGAGAAAAAAATTCATTTAGTGTATGGGAGAGATAGCCTTAGGATAATAGGGAGGAGTGTCAATAGCTATATTTTTAGGAGGTAGTCAAGTTTTAGGAGTTGTCCTCAAAGTTTTAGCATAAGAAGAGATCATTGAAAAATAATTGGAGAGGAACTACAGGTCTCTCTATTATTTTATCGAATGAATGTAATGTTTAAACACGTTAATACCTTCATTGCCTTACCAGGTGGTCTAGGTACATTTGAAGAGATCTTTCATATTTTCTCTTGAGCCCAACTACACATTCACCATAAACCCATAAGTTTGTTAAATGTTAATGGTTTTTATAATAAATTGTTATCTTTTCTTGATCATGTTATGGAACAGGAATTTCTAACATATTCGGTATGACAAATCATAATCTTTGCTATTATTGCTAAACAATTGATTGACTAACTACAATCTTTCACTCTGTAATTGATCCCTCCTTTAGTCGCATAAATTGGTCAACTAAGAAAATGCTGTAAAAAAACTTAGATTGGATTTGAGCTTTTATTTGTGAATCCTTGTGTCTTTTAATTTTTTAATAGTATATTATTTTATTTTGTTATTTCTTATATTTATTTAAATATTTTTTAGGTTTGTCAGTATTCGGTGTTTCAGGTGATATCTTCTATACTCTATCTTTCTACCTTAGAACATTGAGGATAATGTCTCATTTTGGTTAGGAGGAAAGAGTGGTAGTTGATATTATTAAAAAAAAATAACTAATTGTGTTTTTCATTTCATAAACCATTTGCAAAACTGTTGTTACTAGGATGGCACAATAAAGGATTTATTTTGTCCAAGTGATTATTGAGACGCATCTTAGTTAATATTCTTAACAATATATATTGGAATATGATTAGTACTCAAAAGTGTATTTTTATCATGGTTTTATATCATCATTTTGCACTTGAAGTATCAATAACTCCTTAACTAAAGTACGTTTTATAATAATCTATCTAAAAATATAAGATACCTTTAATTGGTGGTAAATGTTCATTTTAAATGCAGGTCTATCACATAAATGAAAGGATTGATTGATGACTTTAAGAACTTCAATTGCAAAGGCAAAGAGATGATCAAACTTAGAAAAGAGATATTGGTGCAATCCAAACCGGAACACTGTTCGGTAATTGGGTCATATCTGGAGCTATAGATCTCAAATTTAGGTCTATTTTATATGGATGGAAAGGTAAGACATAGGCCCACAACTTTCATATGGAGCCCAAGATCTAAAAAGGCCATTTTCGAGTCCAAATTGTTGCAACAACAAAAAAGCCTGAATCTGTCCTCCATCCTGAGCACTGTTCAGTATTTTAGCCATATCTGGAGTTCTAGAAGTCCAAATGAGCTGAATTGTTTACACAAGATAGCTGAGACAATTGACTACAACTTTCATGTTTTCAAGTGGCTCCAATTTTGACATTATCAATGATGTTTTGGGCAGACAAGAGAAGATAAGGATTGTCACCAAGTCAAGNNNAAAGGATTGATTGATGACTTTAAGAACTTCAATTGCAAAGGCAAAGAGATGATCAAACTTAGAAAAGAGATGATAAAAGGAGGCATTTGTCATGCATTTAGGCATCTTGGTGTCCAGATTAAGATCATGCTCTTGTTTTCTCTCTTTGTATTCTTTATGTTTTGTTTTCATTAATATCAAGTTTATGCCTTTCATTTCCTTTCCTTTGCTTTGTTAACTCTTATCTTATTTATATTCTTATTTTGTTTATCTATTTTTCTTTCTTCCATTATGTCTAGTTAAGTTAATTATGTCAAGGTGAAAAGGTTACACTAATGGTGTAAGAATAAGTATGGTATAAACTTAATATAGACTTTAATGTTTAATACTAACATGTTTTATATTTGTTATCTTGTTCACTCTTTAATACTTTGCTTGTTAAATGACTAATCTTGATTTATGTTGTACAACACTTGATACAACAAATGCTTGGCACTTTCATAACCCATACTGTATGGTATAACCGACACTTGAGCTATGAAAAGAACTTGATTTGTTGTTAACATAAGTTATAATCATGAATGCTTGATGAAATTTACAAGTATTAGCATTAATTAAATAAAATGGCTAATGTAATCATTTTAACAATCTATAATCAGATTGGAACCTCCTTTATGTGTGGTTTCCAATTGAACAATAAGAGTTTATACTATACTTGTTTGACATACCATTAATGGAACCTCTAACCTTGACATTTGTTATTATCATTGTTTAATCCTCACTTTAATATTTCATCTCAAAGTTCTCATCTTCTTCTTCTTTGTTGTTGTTGTTGTTGTTGTTGTTGTTGTTGTTGTTGTTGTTGTTGTTATTGTTGTTACTACTACTACTACTACTACTACTATTATTATTGTTGTTGTTGTTGTTATTATTATTGCTGTTATTGTTATTTATAATTTGTACAATAATCTTCCTGTGGTTTGACCCCGGTCTTGCCGGATTATTTATTACTTCGACACTCCTACACTTGGGAGAAGACATCAATCTTTTTGTCGTGTCAGAATACTTCTTGAAAGATTTAGGTTTACAAACTCTCGTATTGTTATCACTTAATTCTACTCATATACTCATTTAACAAGTATTCTTAAACCATCATTTTCACACACACACTTTAACATATGATTATAGGTTGCATATTAGATTATTATATTATTTATATTTTTTGTTAGAGATAACAATTAAGGAAAAGAGATAGTATATAAATTACAAAAGCAAAAAAAAAATGATGATGATAAAAACGTAGATAAGTTTGGTTTTGTAGTCTCCTTAACCTAAGCAATTAAGCTCAAAGGGGTGTTTTAACACCTAATACCCTAAAGTCAACTAACTTGGGAGTTATTGGCCCAATGCTTGTTATATAGGTTGAGGAGAAAAGCTTAAGAAAATCAAACATTGTACTATCTACATATCAGTATCTGCAACCCGAGTTACTATTATTGTAGGGGTGTCTCAACAACTAATGCCCTAAGACCAACTGGTCTTAGAGTTATTAGCCAAAAGCTTGTTACATGATTTAAGTTATATATATTAATAATTAAAAAAAAAAGATAATAATCTTAATTCAAGAAAGTTAACCTTAAAAATAAAAATAAAAATTTTCTTTTCTTTCAAATGAAGCCTCATAGTTATGTATTGATATATTGAGCATAAAAGAAAGGTTTATTAATATCTTGTTTAAAAGGTATTGAGCAGATATATAAATTTAATGAGAGTTTGTTTATCTGGATAGATTAATGGAAGTCGAATGATGTACGTCTTGTTTTGTGAAATTTGTAAATTGTTTTTTTCTATTTTAACACTTTGATTATTAGGGACTAGTAATAAGCTGATTAGGGGGTAAGGTTAGTACTTAAAAGTGCATTTTTATTAAGGTTTTATATTATTATTTTACACTTGAAATATCAGTAACTCCTTAACTAAAGCATGTTTTATAATAACAAGTCTGATACCATAAGTTACCTTTAATTTATGATACATCTTCATCCTAAATACAAGTCTATCACATAAATAAAAGGATTAATTGATAAGTTGAAATACTGAAATTGAAAGAACAAAGAGAAGGCCAAACTTAGAAAATAGATGTTGATGTAGTCTAAACTAAAACACTATAATTGGGTCATATTTAGAGTTGTAGATCTTAAATTTAGGTATACTCTATATGGATGGAAAGCAAAAACATAGGCCTAAAAATTTCATGGGAAGTCAAGACTCAATTCTGTTATTTAAAAGTCCAAATCATAGCAACAATGTAGAAGTCCAAATATGCCTTACAGCCCAGACAATACCATGCCAATCCATACCAATATGAGTTATGCAATAGCACAAGTGAGACAAAGTCAATCCTATTCTTTGTGAGTTGGGGTTATTTCCTTTGGGATATCATGTCAATTTTTACCAAGGTGAGTTGTTCAATCATACTAGAAATACTAATTTAATCTTATCCTTGGTGAATTAGGGCTATTGCCCTAGGATATCATGTCAATACATGTCAAGATGAGTTTTACAATCGAATTAGAAAGATTAAATCAATCCCATCCTTGGTAGGTTATGAAATCATACTAGGAAAACCATGTTAATCCCTGCCAAAGTAAGTGATGCAGTTACAATAAGAAAACCAAGTCAATCTCATCTTTGGTGAATTGGCTTTATTTCCATAAAGATATCATGTTAATTTCTTTTAAGGTGAGTTATGCAATCATACTAGGAAGACCAAATCAATCATATCATTGGTGATTTGAGGCTATTGCCTTAGGGATATCATGTTAATCCCTGCCAAGATGACTTGTCACAATAAAAAGACCAAGTAATAACATCTTTAGTGAGTTATGCAATCACAATAAAAAAAACCATGTTGATCATTACCAAGGTAAGGAGTGCAATCATACTAGGGAGACTTAGTCAATCCTATCCTTAGTGAGTTGGGGCTATTGCCTAAAGGATATCAAGTCAATCCTTGCCAAGGTGAGTTATGTGATCGCACTAAATAGACTAAGTCAATCTCATCCTTGGTAGTTAATTAAAGGCTTATAGACATCACCTAAAGGAAATAAAAAAAAAACATCATGATTCTAAATAAATCATCCATGTAGAAAAAACTAATGTTTTTAATCATTAAATATGTTATATTTTTATTTCCCTATGAGACATAGTTGACTTCATGACTTGGGTTTCCAATCTTTGCTAATATTATGGTCTCAATTCCATAGGTAAGGAGAGAATAAATTTTTTTTAGTAAATGTTTTCTAAGTATTTATCTTAATTTTTCATAGACAATAGTTAAAAGAAAAAAACTTCATATGTTTTACGATTTGAACAACACTTCATTTATATTTGTTAAAAGCTTTTAGTCTTTTGAAGTTCTTATGATATCAGTGAATGTTGACAAAAAAAAATATAACCTGAAATTATCTATCTCACTAAGTTGTAAGGTAAAGAAGGGAAATCATGTTCTGACTTTAAAGCAACAAAATTGTTGCTTTGCCTTTTTATTCTCTTATAAATAGTGCACATTTAGTATTCACATTATATCAAGCCTTCCAAGTTAATTTGAAACATTATTGATCATTAAAGTAGTCTTTCATACTAAAAGAACTTCATTAGTCCATCAACAGGATCATAAAAATACACACCATTCTCTTGGTTAAGTGATGTTATAGCCTTGTGAAACTTCTCTTAATTAATATACTGGTTTAATGAGGAATCTGACATGTTTGAAAAGTTGTTAATGTTTTTATAAAGTAGTTATATTAGCAATTGTAGGGAGATTTATTATAAGTTTCATCTTAGACATATCATAATCATCTATCAATGATAGTAATTAAGGATTTCAAAAACCAGTTCTAAAAGAATAGTTTATGGTTTTTTTATCAATTTCCACAAACAATGTCAATCGATGATATCTTAAAAAAATCAAAAAACTTAGAAGCAAGGTTTATGTGTTGGATAACTGGCTAATCTTTTAGTACTAGCAATCTAATCTATTCTCTTTAGCCGAGGTGGCTAGTATCTTGTACATGGTGCTTGGTAAGATAAGGTGGTTGGTATCTGTAAAATGTTTCTTTTTATAAATATATGCTAAAAAATGTTAAGAATGAATTGAATGTCCTCTCTTATGCTCGAGGGATTCATGAGGTATTTATAACATATGAGTCTTGTTTTTTTGTAAAGAGAAGGAACTGGAAAGTGATTTTCTTATGATATTACCAATATGATGTCTAGAATGATTGTTAGTTTTATATATCATTTGAACTTCGTATAATGCTTATAAATACTGAGTTTGACAGCTCACTAGATTTATATATACTCGGGCATAGCTCATAGTTGAGCCCAATAATATTGAGTTATCATCCTATCTTTAGCTTTTTTAAAAAAATAGATTCAAGAAAAAATAACATATATAAAACACATTAATTCATCACTTTTGAACATATAAAGTGAAGATTCCTACCATCATTAGTGATAAACTTACTAAAATGGTAAATAATTAGGACAATAATTTCTATTTAATTAATAGCAAATCTATTTTTTTGGAGTGGCCTTGTCAATTAAACTTACTTATAATCAATATGTTATATTATAAATATACAACAAAATATAAGAAGGGATTTACCTTTTAATTTTATTTTATTTTTTGTACAAAGAAAAGGGAAAAATATATATAGCATTAAGCATACCCTTGACTAATTTATTTTCTTTTTTACCAAGGATTTGCATGTTTTTTTTTTGTATCTTTAGATCATAAAGAGAAAATTTAAAACAATTAATGGATGTTCAATTCTTTTTTTGATTTAGAACATGCTACTTTTTAGGTTACTTTTTAGGTGCGTATTATGCTATATATTGATATATTATTTGATATTATTATTAAACTCATTCTAATAATATATAGGTAATTAAAAATATGTAGGTAATTAAAAAATTTATTTGATATTATTATTAAGCTTATTTTAATAAGTTAATTTTAAAATTTTATAACTTGATTAATTAAATTAACTAATTAAAAGATAATTTGATTACCGATAAAAAAAATTAAAGATAAAATTAAAAAAAAAACTTTATTATTTACATGTAAAGTGAAATTGCACGTGCCTTCCAAGTTTTTTTAGTTGTATGGGGAAATTTCATTTCATTTCATCATTGCAAATGTAACAATGATGAGTCCCGTTTTTGACAATTCAAAGCACTTTTCGACCTCTTATTTTCTTCCTTTATTTTCAAGTGGGTCTCCTCCTTTAAAATTGTTTTTTTTTTAATTAATTGATAATGCTGTTTTCCATTCTCGCGATGAAGAAAACAACACCAAATAGTTTAAAAGGAATAATAATAATAATTAAAAAAAAATTAATATAGAAACGATGGGATCTGTAGTCCTTGAAAAGTGTTGTGTCGGTGACCCCATATGCTTCCAAAATCACACCATTAATCTCGGGGACCCCATATAACTAATCATACAGTTTAATCAAATCCGTACATGGATTTGATTTCTAAATCTCAATTAACCTGTCGAGTTGCTCAAGCACTCGGGACTAATTACTGATTAAGACACTTCCCTCTCCTCCATTCGTTCACGCCCGACTTTTGGTGACGCTTCCTTACAAATTGTTTTGTAAAAGCACTCGACTATTAATTCGTTTCAAAGATTTCCTCTCTTTTTTTTAATGCTTTTTGAATTATTTTTTTATTGAAAGATATATAAAATTAATTTTTTTTATAATTTTGATATATTGATATAAAAAAATAAAAAAATATATTATTTTAATACATTTTAAATTAAAATATACTTTTACAAAAGAATTTTAAATAAAAATTATATTTTTACAAAAATACTCTGCATCATATTATCAAATATATACTAGAAATAACCAGTAAAAAAATAAATTGCTTGACTAAAACTTGTTTTTTGAAATTAAATAGGAGATTCTAGATGGTTTGTGACACCATAAAAATCTAAACTCAATTTTGGTGGGGAAAAAAAACCTAACCGACATAGACTTTCTCTTAATGAGCGTGATCCTTGTGTTTTCATATATCACAAGAAATGTCTCAAGAATAAATGTAAACAGGAGACAAAGTTTTTTTAGGGTTAAATTTTCCATGTTGGTTGCTGCTTTATTTTCATGCTGTGAATAACGAACATGTGGGGGATTTTGAGAAGAAAAAAAGAGAAGGTTATTTTTCAAATATTATTTTTTATTTAAAATTATTGTAGCGAATCAAAGGGTTTTTATCTTATTTGTTTTTGTTTATCTTTTATGTTTTAAGTTTTATTTGGAATTCAAATTAATATCCTTGTAAGATTCCAAACATAGAATTTGATTTAATAATTAAAATTAAATTCAAATCCAAGGTTTCTAAACAACCTGTTAGTTTTGACTCTTGATTATTTAGGATTTAAAATTTAAAATTTAAAAATATTTTTAGTTTTAAAATTAAATTTAGATGTTTTCATTCTATTTGTATTGCATGATTTAAATTTAATTTATCTTTAAATAAATCATGTTGAATTAATATTTTAAATTACACACACAGTGTACATAAAGAATGTGGAAATATTCTAAGATTGAAATTCGTAAGACAATAGAATGCCAAGCATAATAGAATTGGCAAAACTCTCAACGGACCAATAAAGATCTGATTGAGTAACAACATGGTTAGCTTTCACAGGACATGATACAACTATATTATTCAATAGTTTCACCCACATTTAACTAGTTTTGCTTATGTTTTATATATAAAATGCCTTGATATTCTTTATTTTATATTTTGAAGACACTTTTGGATGAAAGATGCAAAAATAAGTAAATTGAAGGTAATTGACAAATTTGACCTTCAGTCCATGTTTTGTGCAGAACACGAGCTCTAGAGGTTGAAATGAAATAATTCAATTGACATTAAAAAGCTAACATCCATACCTTTCTAGACATCTAAGGCAAGAAAATGACATAAGAAAGAGCATGAAAATCGCAGCTTTCAAAGTCAAATCTCGCAATCTACCAGTGTTGTTCTTTGGCCATTCCAGCTTGAATATCTGGCGTTAAAGAAATCAAATTAATGCAAACTCAATTTTTTTGGATTTCTGACTCAAAGGTGTATACACGCTTAAATTTCATCCAAAAACGATATCATATGATGGAGATATGAATTTTTAAAGATAACAACTGAATTTTGCTAGCAAACAAGTTTCGTGAAGAAATGAGTCCAAATTACATTCCAAAGCATCTAAACTGATATCCAAGCTTTTATTTCAGTAATTTAGCTCCTTTAAGTCAATGTTTGAAGATTTGATGCAAGGATTTTTTAAAAAAAAAAAATAGTTATTGAAGTGCTTAAATGTAAACTGTGTACTTAAAGAAGGACTATGTTGTAAAATAGAGACTAGGGTTTCCTAAGATATAAAAAGAATGAGAGAAGAGAAGGGGGGCAGCTACCCAAGAGGAGATAAACACCCCCTCCTCTAAGAAACTCAAAATTATACATTCTTCATTATTTAGGAGTAGTTGTTCAATACTCCTATAGATAAATTTAGAGTTGTTTAGAATTTATATAAATATTACTTACGTGAAGATCATATGTTCTTTTTAGTTTTGAATAGTTACTTTAAGGTTGAGTCATCATAAATGATAGGTCATTTAAATATCTAATTTCTAACAGTAATCCACACCCCCCACTAGTAAAAAATCTTATAAACCTTTAAATAATCTCACAATGATTATTAAAATAGCCAATATTCCCTCATTCTCATGACCAACCATTTACCCATATATTAGCAGTCTTGATGCCTTTAACCTTTCCTTTTATAACTGACTAAATCAAACAATTTTATAGATTGTTTTTATTAGTCTTCACCCAATAGCAAACTAATCAAATTATTTCTCAATGTCAATACTAGATAACATCCTTAGCCACCACTTTCATGGTCAACTTAACATTTAAATCTCGGTGTCAAGATAAATTGATACCATTAATCTCCACCATGTGACAGACTAATCAAAACAGTTCTCAGTCATACCATTAACATCATTAGTCTTTTTCTCATAATAAATTAATCAATTGATGTTAGTCATCAGCAACCACTAATATCATTAGTCTCCACCTCGTGAAAGACTAATCAATGTATATCGATTCATAAGTAACCATTGATGCCATTAGTTTCCACCTCATGGTAGACTAATCAATTTATATTGGTCATTAGTACTTGATTAGTACTTAAAAGTGTATTTTTATCAAAGTTTTATATCATCATTTTGCACTTGAAGTATCAATAACTTTTTAACTAAAGCATGTTTTATAATAATATATCTAATAATATAAGATACCTTTAATTTAAGGTAAATGTTCATATAAAACGCAAGCCTATCATATAAATAAAATGATTGATTGATAAGTTTAAAAACTGAAATTGAAAGGGCAGAGATGGCCAAATTTAGAAAAGAGATGCTGATGCAGTCCAAACCAAAACATTGTTCGGTAATTGGGTCCTATCTAGAGCTGTAGATCTCAAATTTTGATCTACTTTATATGGATGGAAAGGTAAAATATAGACCTGCAACTTTCATGTGAAAGTCTGGTTTTAATAAGACCATTTTCAAGCCCAAATTATAGTCAAAATAAAAAAGTCTGAATCTATCTTGCAATCCAGATATTGTTCAGTGTTCAGCTCATATCTTGAGTTCTAGAGTCGAACTGACCTCATTTTTTGTTTCCTGAAAAGTTGAAATAATTTTTTACAACTTTTATATAAAGCTTTAGTTTAAATTCTGACGTTATCAATGATGTTTTGGGCAAATAAGAAGATAAAAATTGTCATTAAGTCAAGAATTGGCCACTCATTCAACAATTAGTCATCAATCAATAGTTTTCAATTTTAACCTATAAAAGGGAGCATTTGCCATACATTTAGGCATCTTGGTTTCCAAATCAAGATGATACTCTTGCTTTCTCTCTTTGTATTTTTGTAATACTTAAGTTTTGTTTTCATTAACATCTTGTTTATATGCATTTCATTTCATTTCCTTTACTTAGTTAACTTTTATTTTATTTATGTTTCTCTCTTTCATTATATTTAGCTAAGGTTATTATGTCAAGGTGAAAAGGTTACACTAATGGTGTAAGAATAAGTATAGTGTAAACTTAACATAGACTTTAATGTATGTTACTAACATGTTTTGTATTTGTTATCTTGTTCATTCTTTAATAATTTACTTGTTAAATGACTAATCTAGATTTTTGTTGTATAACAATTGATATAATAAATATTTGGCACTTTTATAGAATAAACTATATGGTATAACCGACATCTATGCTATGAAAGAAACTTGATTTATTGTTAACATAAGTTATAATCATGAATGTCTAACAACATTTAGAAGTATTAGTATTATTCAAATGAGATAACTAACGTAATTATGTTAACAATTTATAATCTAATTGGAACTTTCTTTGTGTGTGGTTTTCATTTAAGTAATAAGAGTTTATACTATACTTGTTTGAAATATCATTAGTGGATCTTTTATACTATACTTGTTTGAAATACTATTAATGAATCCTCTAACCTTGACATTTGTTATTATCATTATTTAATCCTTACATTGATCTTTCATCTCAAAATTCTCATCAATTTCTTCTTCTTTTTATTCTTATTTTTCTTTTTCTATTATTATTATTATTATTATTATTCTTGTTGTTGTATTGTTGTTATTTATAATTTATATAATTAACCTCCCTATGGTTCGACCCCGGTCTTACCAGGTTATTTATTATATCGACACTCCTGTACTTGAGAGAAGGCATCAATCTTTTAGTCGTGTCAAGTTTTCGGTACCGTTGCCGGGAAGGTAAGTTTTGTATAAATTATAGTATTTATTTTATTTTTTTCTTTTTAATTTTCTTGTATCTAACTTTGTTTGTTTTGTTTTGTTTTTTCTTCTTTTGTTTTCTTCTTTCTTTTATTCTATTCCAACACGTGCATGAGAGTGTGGTCATGTATATTAAGTGGTAAACTTTATAGGGTATCCTCATCATTTTCAGAAAATGTAGACAAAGAAGATACTCAGTCACTTCATAATAAGAAGAATAATAAAAATAATCATATTAGAACACTTAGAGACCACATGAATCCCACAAGAACAAGTGCACCATCATGCATAGTTTTTCCTTCTGATGCATTTCATTTTAATTTTAAGTCATGTATTATTTAAGTTTTATCTTTTTTTCATGGCTTAGATTTAGAAAATTCATACTTGTATTTAAAGGAATTTAAGATGGTTTGCAACACCTCTAATAATTTAAATTGTAGCATAAACACAATTAGATTAAAGTTTTTTTTATTAAAAGATGAAACTAAAACATGACTATAAAATTTAAGACTAAGATCCATTCGTGCTCGGAATGAAATGCAATAATAATTTTTAAAGAAATTTTTTTATTCTCATAGAACAAACTCTTTCAAAAGACAAATCACCACTTTCTCTAAAAAATAAGAAGAAACATCTTACCAATATTAGGATAGATATCGAGACTTGTTTAATACTTGTCATGATCATGATTTTGAAATATAGAGATTGGTTTCATATTTTTATGAAGAGTTAACACCTAAATATAGATAAATGGTTGAACTAATATGCAATGAAACTTTTGAAGATAAAGACCCTGATGAAACAATGGAGTACTTTGACTTATTAGCTGAAAATGCTCAAAATTGGGACACTACATGTACTTATGAGGCATCGAGTGAAACTCAACCTTATACATCTAGTGAAAATATATATAACCTTAAGGAATATCATGACCTCCAAGATAAGTTTGCATCTTTAGCTAGAAAAGTCGAGGCACTAGAATTAAAAAAGAGTGGTTAATTAAAATATGTTCAAGATATTGTGTGTCAAATATTAAATTTATTAATCAAATATAAATTAATATTAAAGATAAAAAATATGAAAAAAAAATTTATTAATAATAAATATATTTTACATTTACATAATCAAACATTGTGGAGGTATGCACTAGATTTATTAATCAAACATTAAATTCATTAATCAAATATAAATTAATATCAAAGATGAAAAAAAATCTTTTATTAATAATAAATATATTTTACATGAATAAATGACCGATAATGTATTTTTATAAAATAAAGCAAACATATATATGACTAGGAAAAATAAATACTCATTCCTTATATATTTTTTTGTGCTAAAAAGGTACTTATCTTTCAAAAAATATTTTATAAATAAAAGTATTTTGTATATCTATAAAATATTTTACGTATAAGTACTTTTACTATATTTGATAAATAATTATATGAGAAATATAATCATGATGGTAGATGTATAGAGTTGACATTAGTTTCAAATATATATAAACTTGAAAGCTAAACAAAGTGTTTTCAATGCATTTTGAATATTCCTCATTTCAAAAATAAAAAATTGGATTACATATATTGGTTGGTTCATACTTCACCATGGGTAAACTTAAAAAAAAATTAAGAAAAATAATTGTACAAGTGTTTTCATTGCATTTGTTTGAAATTAAAAAAATAATTATAAATTAAAAAGCTTTTGTATATATTCAATTAAATAAATTGAGAATCATATGTGTCAATAAATATAAAAAATAAAAAATAAAATTGGTTGATGCTAACTAAAGATAAAACTAGAAAGTTAAGATATAGATGTATATCAAGATATTTGATCTCATAATATAAATTATAAACCTGATTGTATTTAATAATTTTATTTTTTAAAACAAATATTTTATTTTATCAAGCAATACAAAAAATAGACACACACAAGAAAGTAATTGAATAAAATTAAAAAAAATCATATAGGATACAACAAATAACTCCTATTAATATTTGAAAAACAATTATAATCTTATTTGAAAGCCAAGTAAAAATTAAATGATATTATATTTAAAAATTTTATAATTTTTTTAATTTATTTTATCACAATTCAATTTGAATACCACTAGGTTGCGATCCCAAATGGTTAACGCTAACTAAAAATTATACTAAAAGTGAAGAGATAGATATCAATTAAGATATTTAATTTCACAACATGAATCATGAATCTTGTTCTTTATAATAACTTTATTTTTTAGAACTAATATTTTATTTTATCAAGTGATGAAAAAAATAGATACATGTTTGAAAATGATAAAATAAAATTCAAAAAACAATATCATGTAGGGCTACACCAAAAAAACACCTAATAATATTAGAAAAAGAATATTATAATCTTATTCAAAAACCAAATAGAAATTAAATGATATTATATTTAAAAATTTCATAATTTTTATTTTTTTAATCAATCTCAATCCAATTTGAATACGGGGGCATATATATATATATAAATCTATTTTAATTAATTTAAATTTAAATAAAAAAAATTTAAATAAAAAAAATTTAAAGTCAAAGTTAGAAAAAAAATCTCATGTTTGACCTTATCTTTTTTTTTTAATTATTTTTTTGAAGTCCTTCCTCCTACTTAAAAAAATAAAAATAAATAAAGGTTGTTTGTCGTCTTTTTTTTTATGATGGGAGAAGTGGTTGGAAAACAGGTTAGGTTTTTTTTTTTAATTTTAGAAGCCAATTGTTAACCTATTTTAATTTAAAAACACCTAAAAGTCACCCTTGAAACCTTATACCTAATTCCTCAATTTAAAAAATACCCAATTGGTTTAAAATTACAAAACCAAACCAAAAACAAAAAACTCTCTCCAACCTAATATACTTATACTTTTTCAGCAACATAAGAGGTAAAATCCCTTGTTAAAGCTCCTCTAATCAAATAAAATTTGTTAACATTGAAAATGATTTTTTTCGAAAAAAAGAAGAAGATGAAGAGATAGTCATCAATGAATTCCATAACATCTTTTAATTAATTAACAAGTATACTAATTTTTTTAATTTTTTATTTTATATGCCAGAAGCTCGGTCCAACCGGGGGTACTATTTTATCGCCGCGAGAGAAAAAAACATGTAATTCGGGTTAGGTGAAGACGTGACTGAGGAGGTAAAATGCCCTGAAAAACCTGAGGGCACGACAGGGGCTTGCCGGCTGTAGTGGCCAGGCTGTTTGGGATGATTATTGGTATATTATTATTAATGCGTGTCTCTGCTCTTGGCCAACGACCATGTTACCACCGCCACACCACGTGTCATCATCTCCCATCAGCATGTTTATTTATGTTTACAAAATAATACTTGCTCAAAGATTTACGGCGCTCAAATCAGTAAATTTACCGCATCAATGGCTGCTCTTCCCCCGGTGAAAAATGGCGTTTTTTTACCCCTCTATCCATGTCCTTACTGTAGCATCTTTCTTTTTCGTGAAATTTTTTAATTAATTTCGTGTATCGTACTTAGGGTTTACATAATTGGAAGAACAGATCATAGCCGCACATCAATTGAGGAAACCACGGTTGCCTTGTAGCAAATTGTAGAGCGTGTTTGTTTTTTAAGTTAAAAAATATTTTTGATTTTTTAAAATTATTTTTTTATTTTTTCCAATTGATTTGATTAGTTAATATCAGAGATGACTTATAAAAATAAAAAATATATTTTAATTTAGTTTTAAATAAAAAACTTTAAAAAATTATTATTATCTAGTGCTTAATGTAGACAGTAACACATGGAACCCATCATCACTATTACCTTATCTGCTGCTGGCATAGAATATTCCACAACTATCCATATGCGAATAACTATATTGTTTCTCCCAGAAATTGTCGGTGGCGCTGATATGAGGATAATCTAGACATTTAAATGTTCTCCGCCATGAGTGGCGTTTATAAGTGGTGGTCCTGCTTCTGTTTTTCTATAATTTTAGTTTAAAGAATATTAAATTATTTTTTAAAATATTTTATAATATAATATATTAATGTTAAAAAATTAAATTACTAAAAAAATATTTTAAAAATTATTATGCACTGCAATCTTGTATTGTTTGATATTTTAATAGTGAATATTTTTAATTTAAAAATATATATAAAATAATATTTTTTATTTTTTAAAATATATTATTTATGTTAATATATATATATATCAAAATAATCTAAAAATATAAAAAATAAATTAATTTCAAAAAAACTTTTATTTTGTTAAAAGACACATCAATGCCGCAAAAACAAATGCAAAGTGAAACGAGTAATGGCGCGTGTTTGAATACGGCACTTTAAAAAAATGTGTTTTTTATTTTAAATTATTTTTTATTTTAAAATTATTTTAATATACTAATATTAAAAATAATAAAAAATATTTTAAAATATAACTATTACTATACTACCAAACAATCATGTACACTTGACACTCCAATGAGACGACCATCCCTCCCGGTTTCCAACGGATTACGTGTCTGTGATTGTTTTAAACTTTTCAGAGGACCTGCGGGGTTCGCGCTCAGTTTTACAGAGAATTTATTCCATCTTCGAATTCAAATTATATATATTTTTTAGCTCATTGATATAAAAGTTGTCTAATTAAATTATTTATAAAATATTTAATTTAGGTTGACGCATCAAGATAAACCTCCCTATTGAATTTAAAAAAAGAATATTTCAAGATGTTTAAATAGTCAAATGTTCTAGTCAGGAACAAAGATTTATGAAATAAAGTGTAATTTTGTAAAGTAGCGCGGAAAAGTAAAATCTAAAATAACCTTAGAAGGTTTGATGTAATTATCTTTATTTTTAATGGGTTATTATATCTATAAAAAATAATCTTGAGATGGGGTTTGTGCTCAAATTTACATAAAATAATTTGATTTCATTGTTCATAAAAAATTAAAAATAGAGGATCAAAATTGAAAATGAGATAAAAAGACAGCCCATTAAAAAAAAAACTTGTGTTAGCCTTTTTTATTGAATTTTTTTAAAAGATTTTTCCATTTTTTTATCCTTTTAGTTTGAAAATTATATGTTTTAGTCTAAAATTTATTTTGTTCATATTTTAATTCCTAAGCTTGAAAGAAAGTCCTTGAAAAACAACAAAGAAAAATATTAGTTGGTGGAATCTCATTTACAAAAATAACTCAATTTAATGTTGAAGTGTTTTTATTGATGAGATGAGTGTTATTAAGATGTCTTTAAACTTTTATATTATTAAAAAAAATTGAGAGATTTTTTCTTGATTTGTTTTTTGTTTTTTAACTTATTCAAGGTATTTTAGTTAAAGATTTAGTTTATTGAAGTTACAAGATTATTTTTTAGGTTTTTTTTATGAACATAAGTTAAATTTTAGTTTTTTAGATCTAAAAAATCTTAACTCAATTTTTCTATCACCTCATGAGAGAAATTAGGCATGCAAACAACAGTTTATCTACTTATCTTTTTTTAAAAAAAATTAAGGTAAATAATGGATCATCCATAAAACTTAAAATGATTGTCCATCCAATTTGAGGAAAAATATAGAAAAATGGTCAATTTTGTTGCTTTACCTATTTATTTATTTTTTAAAAATAATAATTTAAATTTATATTTTAAAAAAATTTAGTGATTTAAAATATATTATTTTATTAAAAATTTAAATTAATAAAGAATATATTTTAGATATTATTTTATTAAATATCATTTCATTTTTACTATGTTTTCAAATAATATTATATAGATATTTTTATAGTATTAGCAAACATGTTTTTTTGAGCCCATTATAATTATTGTTATTTTGATTTATTTAGTTATTTTACTAGAACAAAAAAAATTCAACTTAGTCAAGTAATTGATCCATGTTGCAAGTATATAAAGTTGACTTGGATTAATATAATATATCGTTGTCTTGGTATTGAATAAAAATATTCTCTTGAAATTTTTTAAAATCAAACTAAATTTTTAACAATCATTCGAGCTCTCTTGAAATTGTCAAGCCAATTATATTATATAAAATCAACCCTTATATAATTTTATTTGAAACCTAAACTCAATAGGTATCTGAATTTATAAGTTTTAAAATTGATATATCGAGTTAGGTTTAATGATATTTTCATAAAAATTTTAATAAAAAATATTTTTTATTATAATCATATTAAAATTATACTATTATTATTATTATTATTATTATTATTTAGAATTGAGACTTATTTTTGGAATAATGATATAATGTTTGCTAAAAAAATAAATATTCTAGTTAAAAAAATTAAGCATTTTTAATGGTACAAATGAGTTTTAGTTAGATACATATATTTATTTTAAATTGTTCAAACTCTTGGTGAAATATCTTTTTTTATCTTTATTTTAATTTGTCTAAATTTTTTGTAGTGTGTCGATCTAAATAATTTTAATTTTTACTAAATAAATGACATTGAATACAATGTTAGATTTTCTTTTTTATTGAAATTAAAGATATTAACAAGAAAATGAATAATTTTACTACCAAGTTATCTTGTTTCAATGGTATTTAAATTATTACTCTTTTTATAGGAAACATTAGTGCATATGTTTAAGTACAAAAAAATATGAAGGGCTTTTGATATTTATATTTTATGATTTAATTTTTGATTAATGATAAGATATCTTTTCAGTATTTATTAGTATATATAATCCTCATTTTATTTTAAAAGCATTAGTTCTAATCAATGCAGTTATGCACCTCAAGATTGACTAAATTATTTAATGAATGATGATTTACATGATAATAAACTACAAATAAATCCTCCAAAAACTTTTATTCAAGTGTCCTTAAGTACAATAAAGTATAAACTAGGACAGGGTTGACTAGCTGATCATCCCAAAGAGAAGATGATGGTGACATGTCTTGTTAAACCATGAATGGTGGCAAAAAAACAATTAAACACTATCTGAGGGGTGCTGATGCAAATTTTTTTTATTGTGTTTTTTACCATTAAACTAAAATATTAAACTACTATTTTTCTGATTTTGTATTGGACAAAAAAACTATATAATAAAAAAGAAAGAAGACGCAGAATAGAAAAGGAACACCGGTGGATGAAAATACGTATAAAAAAATTTCATGCATTAATCAGTAGGTCGTTTTATACAATACTTAATTCCACGGAATTAGATGATAAATCAATTAAAGGAATCAAAATAAAATTAAAATAAAAAACCCAAAAAGTGAAGAGCAATAACATCTCACCTTGTCACTTTTTGCGCCGTACGCACCTGCTTCTTTGCCAGATGGTTCGGCACGCATTCCATGCGTTTTGAATTTTCTCCACCTTGTTCTTGTTGCCACGTGTGATCACTTGATACACGCGCGTGAATAAATTTTTTATCGTGGTATTATTTAATGAATGAATTTTGAAACCTCGTAATCAATTTATCCACTTGAAAATCACAAGATCAATTTAAATATTTTAATTTTATAGGTATAAATATAATTTTAATAATTAATAAAAATATAATTTAATTTTTAAAAAAATTATTAAAAAAATAACAGATTAAATCAATTTTGGTCTCCTAACAACCCATGTTATCTACTCCATTGATTTTGGTAACTTTTCTATAACATTTATAATTATATAATAAAAATATATAATCATAAAATTGAGCACACATCTATAAATAAAAATTTATTTGAGACAATAATAAATCTATATAAAGCAAATAAAAATAAATTATTGAATTTATTTTCAAACTAATCTAATATTAAATAATAAAATTAAAAAGAAAAAATAAATAAAAAACTCAAAACAAAATAAAAATCATATCCAACTAATTGATAAATTCATCAAACCCATGAATCGAGTGACCCAGGCTAGCACGTCAAATTTGTAAACCAGATTATAAATTTCAATGAAACTATAATTTTTATCAAAATTATTTTTTATTTAACTATATAATAATAAAAATAGACGACTGCAAAAACAAGTATCAATCCAATATTAAGATGTTGAAAAAATAATTAAAAAACAAAAAAAAGTTAAACTCGCAAGATTTGAAACCAAATCAACCAGTCAAACCTGCAAAAATATTCATGTATTTTATAAAGTTCAATAAGATAATTTTTTTTTAATACAATTTTTTTTTACAATACGAGAAAAAAAATAGATGAAAAAAAATCAAGTTCAATAAAAAAACAAAAAAAAAAGAAATTATGCTAATCTCTTCAAGAAATAAACATATCCAATATAATGATTATTTAAAAATATATATATATAAGAAAAAAATCATAGAGAAGTGAAATACAAACATAGAAATTATTTTTTAAAAAATAAAAAATTCATAAATTAAAAGAATCAAAACTATAAAAAAAAAGAAGAAAAGAATGAGGTCAAATAACCTGATCTAACATGGTACACATCTAATTTGAAAATTGTTAGATAAGTTAGTCTAAATTAGCCTGACAAACTCTTGTTTTAGGTTATGATAAAAATTTAATTTGATAGGAAAAAATGAGCAAAACCATAAAGTTGTTTTTTTAAAAAAATTAACATCAAGAAAGAAAATAATACAAAAAATATTATCAATCATGAATTCCAATTCTTAAAAAATGAAATGTCAAAGTATGAAATAAAAAAAATTACAAACAAAAAAATCTCAAATTAAAAATAACAATTAAAAAAATAAAGATTAAAATAAAAAAAAGAATAAATTGAAGGACAATAACAAATTTTCACTTTGAAATTTAAATTGAAAAGAATAAAAACATTAAAACAAAAACAAAAAGAATAAGAGCAAAAAAAAAAAAACATTATTATCTTGGATGGAAGGCTGAAATTAAAAGCAATTAAATTTTTTTAAAAAGTTTAATGAAACAAATCAAAATATTAATAATTAAATTAAAAACACCAATACATTATTAAAAAAATTGAACATATATAATTTTTCAATAAGTTTTTTTATCTTAGAAAAATTTATAAATATAAATTGAAAAATTTATGCATGTATCTAGTTAAATAAATCATGAACTATTATGTAGATAAATAAATAAAATTTATTAATGATAAATAAAAATATAAAGGGAAAAATTAAGACACAAATCAAGATATTTAATATCACAGTATAAATTATTTAACTTATTTTGTTTAATAAATTTATTTATTAAAATCAATTTATAATAGAGATTGACATAAATGTATAATTTATTTAATAAAATTATAAAACTACTATGTAAGACTGAATATATTCAAACAATTATAAAAATAAATATTTAATCTAAATTAAATACATTAACAAATACATATGAGTCATATTATTTTTTTTAAAAAATTAAGCACAACCAATATAATTAAAAATAAATATTAATTTTTTTAAAAAATAAAAAAAATAAGATGAGGTCATATGCTTAACCTAAATAGAGAAGGGCTTGCTTGCTTGCAAACTTGTATATGTTTTTAAGTCTTCAATGTGATTTTTTTAAAAGATAATGTATTGTCTTAGATCCTGAAATCTAGTAACTAAGGTGATGGAAAAAATAGGATCCATGATTTTTTTATCTAAAAACTTATTTTCATAATGTTTTTGATCTATAACACTTTGAAATATCCTATAAACCTTATTAAATTAAATTATAGCCTCCAAATACATAACAAACCAACCAAAAATCTGAAATTAACTTGAAATAAAAAATCTTTACAAGTTCAATTATGTTTTTAAGGTAAAAAATAAAAACATTTAATTTTAGCCCTACTCATCAAGTTGAACCTTTTGGCACAAAATTTATATGTTTTGCTGGTATAAATTTTTTCTGACAACAATTTTATTTTTTTATGCCAGAATTTGACAACCTCATTCTCCCTTAAAAAAAACCAAAAAAAGTGAAAAATAAAATTTATTACTAAAATGTATTTTTTTTAAAAAAATTATAGGGACCACATATCTAATTTTTTAAAAAGATGAGGGATAAAAATAAAATTTTCAAACAAATTGCATAACTACCACTAATTTTACCAGCTTTTATCATTTTAGTCAATTTTATTTCAATTCAACCCTTATCCTCTAAAAAACATGCAATTGAGTTTTAATTTAGATTTAAAATAACTCAATTATGAAAAAAAATTTAAGAATTAAATTGAAAATTTTTAAGAATTTTAATTAAAATGTGAGAGGATAAATAATAAAAAAGCTACATGTTTTAGCTTTAAAATAATATATATAAAAGCGAGATTAACAATGTATAGGGGTGGGTTAATGATTGAAATTATTATAGTAATTAGTTTTTTAAATATTTTATTTTTTATTTTTATTTTTATTTTTAAAGTCAGGAAACCAAAATATAAAAATACATATAATTTTTTTTAAGCACGCACTTGGAGATATATCGGCAGCTCCTAACGCCATTTTATCTCTAGGTCCAAATTAGTCCTGTCCGGTATTTTCTCTCCTGTATCCGCCGAATATAATTCTTTCTTCTCGAGAGTATCTTTTTATTGTTAAAATAAAATGTTAAATTAATACAATACACTATTATTCCAATTTTGTCCTGGACAGAAAATTCTATACATAATAAAAAAAAAAGGAAGAAGCAGCAGCATAGAAAAAAGAACAGCGGTTGACGAAAATACATGAAAAAAAGATTGTCAGGCATTAATTGGTAGATGTTTTATAGAAAGGAAACGCATGAATCTAGCGTCGACAATCTTCGGAAAGGAAACTCTTCTGATATTCTATGTTAATGGCGTTCCCTTTTCTTCTTCTGTTGAGAAAGGTGGAGGAGAATGAATTAGGCAAAACAAGATCCTCGTCGAAAAGCATGCAATGATCAGTTTGCAATTAACGCGAGAGCATGCCCTAATAACCCCATGGTTGATTTCTTTCCATAACAATGCTTGGAAGTGGAAGCTCCCTCGCCATTGATACAGGACGTGCTATGGGCGTGTCTGCGCTCCAATTCATCTCCCTGTGTGGTCTACAGTCAAAGGGGCTCCAGGCCCTCCCTCACCTAATCTACATAGACCTTTCACCAAATATTTTTAAAATCAATTATTTGATTCCCTTTAAAGAATCAAAAACTCTCAATTCTCTAGCAAAAAGACGTGTTGAGCTGTTACCTTTTTCTCTTGTCCCTAATCAAATCTCTCTGGACATCACTCTCCCTCTCTCTATAATCCCATTGAAAGCTGTAATTGAGTGAGAGCTCTTTTGGACTCGTCCCCAGCCCTCCCTCCTGACTCTCTTTCCCTCTCTCAAGAAACAAATTGTTTCATCTCCCTCCATCGTCTAAGAAGTACTCTTAACAATAGTTATGGTATAAAGTGTCTCCCATGTCACTGTAATTTACAGACTTCTCGCTTTGGTTGCTTTCCCCTTCATCCTCCACGCGTTCTCCGTCTCGCATTATGTTATAGGATTTATAGCCCTTTTTTTGGCCTCAAAACTAATATAAAGAACGGATTTTTGACGCTTTTCTGCCTTTCCCCGGTGAGTCCCATTTGTTTATTTTTAAAAAAACTTTGTTTTGTTTTAAAGATCAGAATCTCGAATAAACGACAATGGCACCCTCGTTCGACTGGTGGACAAAGGACAGCCATAGAGGAACACCGGTTGTAGTCAAAATGGAGAACCCAAACTGGTCAATGGTGGAGCTTGAAGGTCCATCAGAGGAAGACTTCTTAATCACTGACTCACCGAGTCGACTCGGCCGCGACAAATCACGTAACAGAAACGCTAAACAACTTACATGGGTCCTTCTCTTGAAAGCCCACAAGGCTGCCGGTTGCTTGACCTCCATTGCCACCGCAATGGTCACTCTCGGCTCCGCTATCAAGCGCCGCATCCACTCTGGCCGCACCGACATCGAAACCACCGACATCGACCGGGAAAATGAGAACCCAACAGTGAAAACTAGATTCTATACTTTCATCAAGATTTTTCTTTGGCTGTCAGTTTTGCTGTTAGGATTTGAAGTTGCTGCTTATTTTAAGGGGTGGCATTTCGGAGCTCCACATCTGCAATTGCAGTACTTATTAGCGATGCCATTTGGGTTTCAAGATATCTTTGATTCCTTGTATTCACGGTGGGTTTTGTTTCGTGTGGAGTATCTTGCTCCTCCTTTGCAATTTCTAGCCAATGCGTGTATTGTGCTCTTCCTTGTCCAGAGTATTGACAGGCTTGTTCTTTGTTTGGGATGTTTCTGGATCCGGTTTAAGAATATTAAACCAATCCCAAAACAAGACGCTGCTGCTGATCTTGAATCTGGTGAAAATGGATTTTTTCCCATGGTTCTTGTCCAGATTCCCATGTGCAATGAGAAAGAGGTAACTTCAAATTTCACATTTTTAGCTCTTTAGTTTTATTTGGTTACTCGGTGTTTTATTCTTTTTCCCCCCCGTAGGTTTATCAACAATCTATTGCAGCTGTGTGTAATTTAGACTGGCCGAAATCGAAGATTTTAATACAAATTCTAGATGATTCTGATGATCCAACTACGCAATTGTTGATTAAAGAGGAGGTTAATAAATGGCAGCAAGAGGGTGCCCACATTTTGTATAGGCATCGTGTAATTAGAGATGGCTATAAAGCTGGTAATCTCAAGTCTGCTATGAATTGTAGCTATGTCAAAGACTATGAATTTGTGGCTATTTTCGATGCCGATTTCCAGCCAACCCCCGACTTTCTTAAAAGAACAGTCCCTCACTTCAAGGTACTTCACTTTGATTCCTTATTATACAATTTATTTCGATCGAATTGAGTTGATTCATGTGAACTTCTGTGGCATAATAGGATAAGCAGCTAATTCAACCATTCTAGTAATTTAAGACGCAAGTATTGAAATTGAATGTGGCATTACAGGGTAATGAGGAGCTAGGGCTTGTCCAGGCAAGGTGGTCTTTTGTGAACAAGGATGAGAACTTGTTGACTAGGTTGCAGAACATTAATTTAGCATTTCATTTCGAAGTAGAGCAGCAAGTGAATGGTATTTTCATTAACTTCTTTGGATTCAATGGGACTGCTGGGGTGTGGAGGATAAAAGCTTTGGAAGATTCTGGTGGTTGGTTAGAGAGGACTACTGTTGAGGACATGGACATTGCTGTTCGTGCCCATCTTCATGGCTGGAAATTCATTTTCCTCAATGATGTTGAGGTATAATAAATATTTCTTTTTAGTTTTATATTACCGGATGTTTTTGTCATTGATTTCAGTGAGTTTCTCACCAAACTAGTAGTAGTCAATGGTTTTAATGTGGTTTAACAGTAGTTTTTTTTAAATGTTCAGTGTCAGTGTGAATTGCCTGAGTCATATGAAGCATATAGAAAGCAACAACACAGATGGCATTCTGGACCCATGCAGCTGTTTAGACTCTGTTTACCTGCTATTATTCGATCCAAGGTATTATATATTTTTTCAAATACTCTTTGTTCTAATAACAATTTTTCCCTGTTTTTGTGCTGTCACTATTTGCTGACTTTGTTGTATTGGTCTTTTGTAGATTAGCATATGGAAGAAATTCAACATGGTTTTTCTCTTCTTTCTGCTTAGAAAGCTTATCCTACCATTTTATTCTTTCACACTCTTCTGCATAATTCTCCCCATGACGATGTTTATACCAGAGGCTGAGCTCCCAGCATGGGTTGTGTGTTACATTCCAGCTACCATGTCATTTCTCAACATTCTCCCAGCCCCCAAATCCTTCCCATTCATTGTCCCTTACCTTCTGTTTGAAAACACTATGTCAGTGACCAAGTTCAATGCTATGATCTCTGGCCTATTCCAGCTTGGAAGTGCCTATGAATGGGTTGTTACTAAGAAGTCTGGCCGCTCTTCTGAGGGTGATCTTGTTTCCTTGGCGAAGAAAGAGACAAAGCATCAAAGGGGTTCTTCGGAGCCAAATCTTGAAGAATTGAAGGAAGAAATTATGCAACAAGATCAAAAGGACAAGAAGAAAAAGAAGCATAATAGAATATATATGAAAGAGTTGGCACTGGCTTTCCTTCTCTTAACGGCTTCAGCAAGGAGTTTGCTTTCTGCTCAGGGGATTCATTTCTACTTCTTGCTATTTCAAGGGATATCATTCTTGCTTGTTGGCCTAGATTTGATAGGCGAGCAGGTTCAGTGAAGGAAGCACGATAGGTTTTGTCAGATAGAATGCTGCTGATAAAAACACGGGCGACATGGGTGGACACCAAATATGATTATCACTCGAAGGAAAAATTACATGGGGAAATTGATCTTGGGCTGGGGGTGCTGCTTTTCTTGATTGGCCTCCAACCCTCCAGAACCCCAATACATTCCCCACTCAACATGAGAAAATGTTGTGTTGTATGGACAGAAGAATGACAGCAGGTGGGAAAGAAAGATAGGGTAGATAGTGTTCATGCTTCTTTTTCACATGTAAGGTTTTTCTTTTTTATCATTACTTTTCTGCTTTTTTTTTTCCTATTCTTTCGTTTTTCGGTCAATTCTTTTGTAAGAAAAAAATTGTCGTTCAAACGTCAAGTTACAGCTTCGAGGTTCATCGTACTTTATCTTTGCCTCGGCTAATAATTGATGCCAGCTTGATGATACTCAAGCAGCGGTTATTCTCTTTTACTGATGGCGATGTAAATTTTGCCTGTCTGCTTCCGAATTGCTCTGCTAAAACCAGCGGCCATCTTACTTCCTACAGACCACCGACACTTAAAAAATCACTCAGCACATGCCTAACTTGTCTAATTAGCAAGGATCGATTGATAATTCTGTTTTCAAGAGAAATAGAATTTGTGATCAGAAGCATTTTCAAAGAATGAGCCAACTTTTATGATGGCGCTTAGTAATTGTCAAGAGCAATATATCGGTTTCAGGTGCTGTGATACCTGGCAGATGTATATTACTGTTTATTATAATTATGGATTGAAGGCTGGAGCAAGTTTACTTTCTTCCAAAATCATCTTCAAATTTATGGCATATCAGTACAGAATCGAAGATTATAGAGAGATCCTCATTGGATCATCGAGTGCAAGAAGCGTGTGAAGCTAAGCTAAAATTAACAATAATACGGTGAAGTTGCTTTCCAAGCATATCCCCGAGATCAATCGAGTAACTGGGATGCACAGGGGAACGTGTTTTAAGCCTGGGAGGGACATTTCAAAGGTGTCTAGCCGTTTTTCTGACCGTGAAGCAGCTGGGCCATGCCGTGACATGGACTCGTTTTCTACTCTCCTTGAAAGCACTTCAAAAATTCTACCTCCTCACCCAGTTACAGGAAAGACGATGGGGTTCACGAAAAACCCCACAAATATTAAGTTTTCTCGGAGACATGTGGCAAGACTAGAGAGTTCAGAATGCTGCATTTAAGAGCACATGCATCCACAAAACATGCTTTCATTTTATTTATTTTTTATTGAGTTTAGAAGAGACTCTTGTTCTCAACTTGGAAATGGTAATGGAGAAAAGACGTTTTCTTTATATAGCCCTGGACCAATGTGGCTATGTGGATGCAAACGAAAGAGTGGTTAATGTCATTATCACCTATAATCTTATACTACTTGGAGATCTTAAAGTGACAGCTAGCCTTTGCAAGGTTACATGAATTCTGGGTTTTATAGACTCTGTAATATCGATCAATCCTTGTAAAAACACACAGCTATAAAATATATTTTCATGTATATTTTATCTTCATAGTTGGAAAGTAAAGTAGATTTAACTCAGGAGTAATATGGACCCAAGTTGTGTTTTTTTTTTTCTTTAAAAAATTAATATAGTTGATGGAAAGTAAACTATATTTCAATTGAATTCGAGGCGTGTTTGAACCGTCCAGGGTTGAGCTTCTATCGAGGATGTTGCCTTGTGTTCATATGGATCCTCGTGCTTAATTTCAATATGAGATATGGAGGTCTGCTGGGTTAATAAAGCTTTTAAGAGCCAATCTCACTTAGATGAAGTGGAACAGTGGATCATGTGTTATGCTTGGCCCAATATAATTATTAAAAAAATTTAAGAAGATTCGGTGTTTCAGGGTACACACAAGACATATAAATGACTCTAATAAAACCATTATTTTACTCTTCTTATAAGAATTATTACACTAGCTAATAGGGTAAAATGGTATTTTTACTTTACCCATTGATTCTTATTAGGTTGATCGAGAGCATACAGGTCTTTTTAACTTTATTATAGCATAATATAATTAATAAATTACTCTTAAAAGCAAGAATTATTTATCTTGGGTTTAAGAGTATTTTTGTATTTTTATTTTTTTAAACATAACAAAATAATTAAAATACTCTAAAAAGCCAAATTTATTTAACAGCATGTATATGTTTTTATTTTTTTAATATTATTATTAAGTTGACTAAGAGGTGATTTGATAATCTAATAGATATTATTTTTATTAAAAAAAACAGTTTAGGCATGCATTTCAGGCATGAACGGGTGAGGCATGCATTTCAGGCATGAACGGGTGATGTTTACACATTTCAAACAGTGTATGGCAACCAAACATTGATTTGCAAGACGATGTTGGAATCTCCTTAGCAACCTCTCCATGCATGAATTTCCTTAGCAACTTCTCCATGCATGGGAGAAGTTTATAGTTAATGGATTTTTGTTTGATCCCAATGATTTTTTTTTCATTTTTTTTTGATTTTTATATCAAATCTTTCAATTTATTTTTATTTCAGATTTAATTCTTATTTATTTTATTTAAAATAATTTATAAAACTTATTTGATGTTAGTGTTTTTTTTTATAACTATATTATTAAATTAGTCAAGGTTACAAAAATTATTAGAATTTGACTTTGTTTTTGGCATGGCTAAATTACAGGAAATTGGATACAAAAATCTTTAAGTTTTTTTTTCACACTAATTTAGTTTTTGTAGTTTATAATATGACATTAAATATTGGAGTCAGGGGCCAAAGTGTGGCTGTGAGTTGTGAATTTGATGGGCATGTGGCTTTTGTTTTCTGTGGGGTTTTTCTTCGATACAGAAGGCAAGTGGGTCACAGCCCATACATGTGCCCACTTTAATATGCCAAAATCAACTTCTTATATATATACACACACACGCTTAAAAATATATATTTAAAAAAGCCAAAAATAAAGTAATAATATAATATATTTAGAGTGATAAAAAACCAAGTTCAGATAAGAATTTAACTTATTGGTATCCTTAATATTTTTTGATTCAATAATATATTAGATCTAATAATTTTAGATTCAGTTAAATATTGAGTTTAAATATATATAAATTTGACTGAATATCAAACTTAATCTTCTTGAATTAAATCTAAATATATATTGGATTGACAAGTGTTAAACCCAACTCCCTTTAAATTCTGTTATATATGTTTAATTACATATGATTTTAATAAGATATTATACCCTAATATCTATAGCTTTGACTACACGTTGAGTTTAAGTATATGTGGATTTAACAAGACATTTATAGCTTCGGCTACGCCTTGAGTTTAAGTGTGTGTGGGTCTAACAAGATGCTAGATCCAACATCTTTAAAGTTATGTATATGTTGAGTTAAGTACGTATAAGTTTATATAAGTTTAATGAGATGCTAAATTTATTATTTTTAAGTTTATAATCATTTCAAACCCAATATTACATATAAGATATCTATCTCTTATTAATATTATATAAGAAATATTTATTTATTATTAATTCTATAAAAAAATAATATTTCAACTTCTTTATAAAAACTAGATGAAAATGAAAAAAATGGTAGGCTATATGATTTTGAAACACCATCCCTTTATGTAATAAATGGCTCACCTTGGACTTCAATCCCTGTCTCTCAGTTTTTAAAAGAAAATTAGAGATAGTAATTAATGCATTAAGAATTGTAAAACAAGGAAATCAAGTCATTAACTTTTTCGGAGGTGGTTAACAAAAGTCTAAATCAGGTAAGAGAACTTTGAGCTGAATTTGCCATGTGACATGAGCGGTGTTCTTCGTTTTGCTCCCTTCCTTTCTTTCCTTCAAATTGGTCCTATCCTCCGGGAGCGTGGCGGTCTCCTTGCCAAGCAGGGTACTGTTCGAAAGAATCTTATAAATATACTCAGCGTTCACGTGTGAGCTGTCAGATATAAGAATATGTCGTCATCTCTCTTTTATTACCGCTTGGGGCGGCGCAACGCGCGGCACCAACCTTGCGTTACGGTTGCTTTTGTTTACTTGCAGATATTATGTTTGCGATGTAAAAAATACAATAAAATATTTAATAATATATTAAACTGTAATTTTTACTGTAGAACCAATTTAAAAGTAATTTTTATATATTTTTGTAATTGAGTTTTGTAAAATTCTATTTTTATATTTTAAAAATTTTTTAAAAAAATTATTTATTTTTATTTTAAATTAATATTTTTTTATATTTTTATATATGCTAATATAAAAAATAATTTTTAAAAAATAAAAAAAATATATTTTTTAATATATTTTCAAATAAAAACAATTTAAAAACCAACTACAATCATATAACTATCAAATATTATATATATATATATGTTTTGCTATAAATAAATTTTAATTATAATTTTTATTAAAAACATATCTAAATTCAATGTGATTAATCATAATTATTATTATTTTTATTTTTTTTTAAATCAGAAC
>SRLM01000890.1:30320-150875 GCA_015708895.1 Populus ilicifolia
CCCCCCCCCCCCCCAAAAAAAAAAAAAAAAGAAAAAAAGAAAAACGAATCATTGTAAAAACCAAGTCCAAAAGAAACTTTAATGTCACTAAATCCTTTTTCAGGTCCATAAGTGTCACTTAGCATATATTACCAGTTGATCTCAGTACCACAGAAAATTACGAGGCATTATCCATGGACATTGCTGCATAAACCACAAGACCAGGGAGGATTTGGTCAAGAAAGAACAGATTGAGAAGCATATACAGTATTATGGGATTCTGCATTTTACGAAGAGAGAACTTTAGCGAAACAGATTGATCTAATCCCTTCCATCGAACAAAAAGACCAACTGGATGGTGGATGTTCCTTGTCACCATTGTGAACTTCGTTTTTATTTATTTAATTTTGTTTAAGTGAAGGCAGGCCCAATCCTATTCAAGATCAAATCTAGATCTGGTTATTATGCTATGAAAGAATTATAGGTTATTGATATGATATCGCCGAGACATCAGGGCGTTGCTGTATAACTGATCAATTGAAGCAATCACAGCATTGCTATATTGCTTAAAGCAATTCTAACATGGCAGAAAAGCATGAAAAATAAAAAACTAAACATAGTTGGCAACTGGGGTACTCTCAAAGAACAGCCACCATTGAATTATGAAGAACGAATCATAAATGCAATTGGCCAAAATTCCCATAAATCAGAATTGAAGTTCTCAGCGGGAAAAGAGAACGACTATGCAAGTATCAAATGCCTCCAAAACCTACAAATAGAGGACCACGGTAAAACTAAACATCAAATCAATTCATCCACAGTCATCATAATCCTCGAAACATGTTTATGTGGAGCTACTTATTGACACTCCTTTCCAAGTGCCATCCAGGAAAAAAATATAACAAATGAGAATTGGATACAAACAATGCCTCATCAAATAGCAGACAACCTTCAGGGCTTGAGAGCTATTGCCAGCCCAAACCTGGGATTTTTGTCCAAGGCCTTGGTGTCAAACTCACTGGAAATTGTCAACACTGACTTTGGTATGACCTCATGCTGCACCAATGCCCCAAGTTTCCCATGATTGTTGAGCTTGGCTTTCACCAATGTCAGGTGATCAACAGCAAATGACCCTCCAACAGTAAAAGTATTCTCATTAGAGGAAAACCTTCTTGTGATCTCCCCAACAGCAGCACTCTTTTTCAGCAGATCCAGATGATGCACATACGATGCTCTAATAGAATCTCCCTTGTCACCTCTGTGAGAAAGAAAGCAAATAAGAATTAGCGTAATACATTTCACCAATCTTCTCCGAGTGTATATATTTAAATTCGACATTTTAAATACAATATCTAGCATAGTTGGGATGCCAATGAGGCTAGAGACTTACAAAATTATTGATGCATAAGAATCAGGTTTGGTTACACTGATGCCAGCAGTGTACTTCGTGAAACTACCAGAAGTAGTATCATAGCCTGCCTCAACACCAAAAGCAATTGTTGGAGTACCAATGGTGGCTGTAACATCAATTGCTGGAGATTGGTTCAAAGCAGCAGCAGTAGTGAAAGTTGCATGGTCGTGGAAATATTGAAACTCCAACTGCAAAATACAGGGCAGGAAAGAAATATAAAAAGCCAAGACTATCATTACAAACAGTTTCAAGTTAGCAAGTAGGTGTCAGATTGGGTCAAAGCCCTGCTCCACCACTAATCAAGGCACAAGCAATATCATCACTCCTATCAGGAAAAAGAACAATTCTCCCCTGATCATAAGTTCAGCATCTATTTCATTTTTATTTTTATTTTTATTTTTATTTTTATTTTTTACTTTTCGAATAGTTCAAGTTTAAAAGATGCCCCAGCTCCCTACCTTGCCAGAGTTATGGTCAGGTAATTTGATCGAAGCAACAGTCTTTGTTGATGGAAGCAAGTCGGTGAATGTCAAGGTTGCTGAAATCTGTCAGAATGAAATGAGAAAGTAAGATGCTTATTTGAAACAACGGACATGCAGGTGGTGTTTTCTTTAACTTTAAGAAGCAACATACGTTGGACTCCGTGTCAACTTTAACATCAAATGTAGTATTCTTGTACTTGTACAGTGTAGCAACATCCCCAGCTAAAAGTCCTCCTTTCTTCACAGCTGTTGATGTGAGGGCCTGATAAATAGAAAACATAACAAACATCACAAAGCGCAGGTGATGGAAGTCTTCCCAACTGCATTTTTAAGGAGGTACAGAGTTGGCAACAAAAAAAGTGACTGCCCCAAATAGTTAAAGATCAAAACAAAAACATAAACCAATTGAGTTTAAAAAATCGTTCACGTAGCCATATATGATAGCCAGAACTCCATCCATCACTCAATTGTAGAAAAGAATAATTAACTTGATTCATAAAATAACTTACAGCTAGTTGCATTAGAGATTTCATTTTTCAAAAGCTACATCGCTCTTCAAGATAGAATTGGCTTTTACACTTGTGAAAAAATGGATAGAAACGGAACAAAACATTTTTCCACTCACATGGAAAGCTAAACCAAATGCCTTAGAATAACATCACTAGTTGTTCTAAATTTTCGATAGTATCCACTTAGAGCATTAGAGCCCTTTAGCCGAAGAGTAAAGCCACTGAATTCTTATTTTGAGAAAATATTTCCCTTTCTTCGTTACCTTACACATCCTTCTGAAGATCATTTCTATTGTTAAACACCCTTTTTCACACAACATCAATTGTTGTTAGTTTTGAGAAGGTTGCAAACATTCCCTCAACTTTTTCAGGCAAAAAATGGAGACTATGCAACAGTTTGGAAAGCCTTTCTCTACTTTTACACTAATTATCCATTTGACGGGATAAAAGCAGAAATATTAGTGAATTAGCCAAACATCAGAAGAACAGCTAGGTTTTCTTTTAAAATACAAACGTCTAGATTCCTTTGAAGTAAGAGATAAAGAGTGGACTGAGATTCGAAAGGCAGGACAGCAGCATTTGACTCAAATCACGATTCGAAAGATAAAATCACAACGTATAAATATGTAAAAGAAAGAAAAACCCTGATTGTTATTACCAATCGAAACATCACTTTTGAATCGTCAAAATTAAGTATCCAGAAAGGAAAATCAGTGAGACATAACAACTAAGAATCACATAAACACATACCACTCCAGCATCGCTGTAAGTAGAGACGCTAAATTTCTGATCAGAATTATAATCCTTGGTCAGCAGATCTACATGTCACCAATAAATAATCATCGTCTGATAATTGATTTTGATTTTCTTTCGCAGATAGAAATAGATTGATTGATTACCTTTGGCTTTCTTGCCGATATCGGCGAAGAGTCCAGGTCCTTTGCTCATGGTTGATCTTGCCAAAACGAGACTGGAGAGGCACGGATCTTTGCCTTCTCTCTCTTCCCCCTTGATATGTTCAGAAAAGTTCCCAATAACCAACCAACTAAAAAGAACAGGTGAAATAAAATACAAAACTATAAATTGAAGCCCAATTCACAAGCTATGTGGAAAGGAGACCAGAAATATACCCAACTTTACAAGCTATATGGATAATTTAGTCCAATTCTCCCAGCGTGCTTGACCAAGAGTCTCAATTAGCCAATTGAAAGACTCTGTGATCTTATTAACTTTTATTTTTGTAATTAATTTAATAGATCATATATAATATTTTTTTTATTGATTTTCATTATCCTTCCTTTTAAAAATCACCTCTATATATATATATATATATATATATATATATATATAAACCTTTACATGTAACACTAATATTATATTGGCCTAAACATCTATATATTATCATTAATCCATTCAAGGATTTATAATAAATCATTTTTATACAATGCAAGGATTTATAATAAGTCATTCTTATAGGATGTAATTGTTGTAATTTTTGTTAGCTTTAAATACATATTGTTTATTATTTTTTTATGTTAGCTATCAAATATTTTTACGGAAGTTTGTCATCATTTCAACTTTTTTATTTATATTAAGACTTCTAGATACAACATCAACCATAATATCATTTTCACTTTGCTTTTACTTAATAACATATGAAAAGATCTTAGTGAACTCCACTCATTAAGCATGCTTTCTATTCAGTTAAACTTGTCTTTTCAAATGCTTTAATGATACGTGATTTATATAAATAATTTTTTTTTAAATATAAATAATGTTATTAAGTCTTCAAAGTTATAATTAATATATAAATCTCATTGTTATAGATTGGGTACTTTAATGTTGCCATGTTTAACTTTTCACTAAAATACATTATTGGTTGTTTCTCTTGTATCAAAACAACTCTAATATCCATCTTTGATGCATCATTTAATCTTAAATGTTTTTAAAAAAGATAGGCAATGCTAATAAATACACAAAACATAATCTTTCTTTAATCAAATTGAATGCATGCTCTTGTTTACTATCCTATTTAAAATCAATAAATTTCTTAAAAAAATTCAATAAGGGATGCAATTAGTGTATAAATATCTTTAACAAATCGTTTATAAAAACTTGAAGAACCATGAAAATTCCTTACCTCGATAATTAACTTGAGTGATGACCATTTTTTGATAGCCTACAACTTTTTTTTATCTATCTTTATACCTTTTTATATTAACAACGTAGCCAAGAAAAATAACTTTATCCATGCAAAAAATATACTTCTCAAAGCTGGCCTATAATTCTTTATTCCTCAAAACATCAAGAACAAAATAAAAATGGTTAATATACACTTTTAACCTTTCACTATACATAAAAATATCATTAAAATATACTACAACAAATCTTCTTATAAGTGCACTCAATAAATGTACTCAATATAAGATCAAATTGCATAATCAACCACTCATATAGCTCATATCTAATTTTAAAGACAATTTCTATTTATCTCTTTTTTTTCATCCTGATTTGATGATATTTGTTTTTTTAATTCAGTGTTTATAAATATATATGATCCATGTAACTCATCTAACATGTTATCTAGCATATAAATTGGATGTTTATATTTTATTGTAAAATTGTTGGCAACCTTGCAATCAATACAATTCCTCTAAAACTTATATTTCTTAGACACAAGTACTATTGAAATAGCATTTGGACTCATGCTCTCTCTCAAGTACCTTTTATTCAGTAGCTTATCAACTTGCTTTTAAGATCTTTTATCTCCTCTGGGTTTTATAGCTCTAGACACAAAATCAATTTGATGTTTTATTTTTTTAATAGGCAATAAATCACTAGGAATATCATTAAAGAACACATCTTCGTGTGCTTGCAACAAAGAAATAACACCATTATGAAGAGATTTTTCAAGATCATTAATATTAAAATATATCTCTTTGTATAAAAGTACAAATATAGGTTAGTTAGTGTAAAAAGTACTCTTTATTAGTTTGGATGCAGAATAATCTTTATGATTTTATTTATAACAAAATATATTATTAATATTGTATACATATATATTTATGTTTATGTTTTACATTAATGACTTAAGCATTAAAAAAATATAAAAGATTAAGTTTATAACTTTATTTGTTACATGATATACTAGAAATATTTTACAGTGAAATGATATTTTGATTTGAGTAATGATAGTTTATATTCATCAAACTAATAATGTTATTATTATTTCTTTCAAATGATTTACATAAAGCATCATTGTCTAGAACTCAATTTGAATCATTTTTTTTTTAATTTTTACATATCATTCACTCTATTTCTAGTAACCCTTTTTAGTTATCATTCTAATAAAAAAACCACATTAATGACCATTTAGTCGAGTTTGAATTAATCTAATTAAACCACTTGATACCTTTATAATTATTATCATTATGATACCATTAGCACTAACATTTCTTTACCATGACTTTTCTCATCACTTGAATTTATAAGTCTACTGAATTACAAACTTGACTTTGATATTAATATGTAACATTCCCAACATTTGGGTACAAATTCTTTTATAATAAATCTAAAAATAATGTAAACTCTTTTTAACTGATCAATGAAACGATTAACCGATTTATCTAGCAATTTAATTAGTCGACTAGATCAATCTAACGGTATCTATATTTCTAACTCATCAAGATTTTATTAAAATTTCAGTAAAATCTTTTTTATATTTGGGTCATCCCAAATATTGACATCAAAATTATATAACATATAATGACACTTTATAATCACAAACACTGTAAACTCATCACCATACTTCTGATCCAATCATTTTGGATCTCATCTCCATATATCTATTATTCATAATTCATTCTCATCAATTCATATCACTAACACATTTATTAATTTTATATCCATCATAATAATTAAAAAATCAAAACATATACAATAAACTCCACATCAATAAACACTTGATTAGATACATAAATATAGCTATTACTTAAATTAGAATGACAAATATAATAATCATGCAAGATATTAGTGTTATTAAGTTTTAAACAACAAATATATTATATCACTTTAACTAATTCATGATAATTGTTAGTTTACTCTAAAGATATGTCAATTACATTTCAAAATAGAGTATCTAAAATTACAATCCATAAGTTTGATATTACAATTGATAATTTATAATTTCCTAAATATATATAAAAGCAACAACCAAAGATTACTCTTAGAGAGCTTGTGAGTTATATGTAACAAAGTTAATAAATTTCATTATGTTACAAATTAATATCTCATTCAATGAAGTAAATAATCAATTTTTTATCTAAACAATATTTTAATTCATTCTTTATGATCATCCAATTTTCTTTTTATATAAATTTATTCAACTCTAAACAAATCTTGTAATATCTATAACTCAAATAATTGTTCCAACATTTTCATATCGAAGCCAACAATTCAACACTCTCTCTTGAGTACTCATTATTTAGCATATCCATTTTAATTACTAATCAATCCGACATTCACATTCAGAAAATAATAATCTAGTACTCATAATGAATATCAATTTCTCCAACAAACTTACCTTTCATTTTGGTATTCCTATTCAAAAGCTAATAATTTGATATTTCTTAACGAATACCGATCAATCTGGTATTCCCATTCGAAGCTAATATTCTGATATTCCTTAATTAACATATCTTTCTTTCCATATACACTATCAATATCACTATCTATATTTTTACATATTAACTAATTCACAAGTAAAATTTATGGGAAAATTATAAGGAAAATTACCATATTTTTACGGATTAACTAATTCAAAAGTAAAATTTATGGGAAAATTACCATAAGTTATAGAGTACCTACCTTGGTTTTGACTATGAGAGGCTTCACCAACTCATTGAATCACCCTAATGGTCTTCCCTGCATCGACATGTTTTTCAATTAATTATTATTATCGCATAACAATATACTCCTTATTCATCATAACATTCATTATACTTCTATTTAGGTTTTTCATCAATTTGTTATAAACATTAATTACACAAGAAAATTAACTTAATCATAAATAAATTCATGATTCCTTCAACCACTACTAGTTTTACATAATTCCATACAATTTAAAATTTTCTCTAACATTTTGCAGTTCCATCCTTTTAGGCCCAACCATTCAATTATTAAATATTTCATCATTACATTAATTCAACTCAATTAAAATCATTATTCATATAATCATGCACACATTTATAACACAAATATTAGACTATTATAAATGCAAAATTTCATGTTTTGTTCTTTTTATGGTAGGGCTTCCTTACCCATCAAAATTTCTTTATTATTTCAATATGGTTTCGCTTCTATTACATCCTATAAGAATCCTAGAAAATCAATTTCTAAGAAATCTATTTTTCTTTAAATTTTATCTCAAGAATTTTTATTTAATATTTGCTTGATTTTACTCAAAATCAATTAACTCTTGTTCAAATTGATATAGAGGGGTTCCAAACACCTTATTTGGTAAGTTTAAATAAACTAGTATATCATCTATAAACACAACCACATACTTGTCTAAATAAGATCAGAAAATTTGATTCATTAAATCCATAAATATAATCAAAGCATTTATTAGCCTAAAAGGCATCACCAAAACTCATAACATGTCCTAAAAGTAATTTTTTGGACATTTTACTCCTTAATCCTCAGCTAATAGTACCCTGACCTTAAGTTTATCTTTAAGAATACCCATACTTCTTTTAATTGATCAAACAAATCATATATTGGTGAATGTGGATACTTATTCTTTACTATCTTCCTATTTAACTACCTATAGCTTATACAAAGCCTAAAAATGCCTTCTTTCTTATTTATAAATAACATCGGGGCTCCCCAAGATGAATTGCTAGGGAGAGTAAATCCCTTAACCAACTGTTGTGATGTAGCGGTTGCACATATTAATTATCCTACCTTAAAACACACAAGATAATATAGAGCAAGTAAGGGGTCGATCCCACGAGAAAGTTTCAAGTCAGATTATTACGTTATATGTTATGTAAATGGAGGTATTTGGTTTGTGATTATCTAAACTATTACATCAATCAAACTAGAAAACAAAATCAATTAAAACTAAAATTTATCAAAAAAACAAACCTTGATCGCAAGCACACACTTGCCTACAAAAATCAGAACTGATCATGGAAACAAAATATCAATTTATATTCTGAATATTTATCTTTTCTTAACATTGGTTAGTTAACGAATCCGCCATATAACTAACCCTAATCATCAAACATCCACAGTGTACGCACTAGTAATTTAATTCAATGATAATTTTAAGTACTAAATAAGTTAATTAATCAAGAAAACATAACTGTTCGCAGTTTATGTTCGATTTGATTGAATATTCTCCCTAAGATTAATAACGTAGATCCGCCAAAATTATTAAACTCAGTTGCTTTAGAAGTTCATATACCACAACTCTAGTTTTGATATCAAACATAGCAATTAATTGTCTATAATAATAACTTAGAGTCCGCTCTAGTAATTAAAATAAACAATCATAGAAAAAATAAGCATAAGAGAACAAACATATTCATCATATAAATTGAAAATAAAAGCTAAAATAAATCTCACAGTTCTTGAAATCCAAAAGTTTCCGTGTCCTTGCAATCTCACAGTAGTGTTTGCTCTTGAAAAAATTAGGTTATATCTACTTAGTATAAAAGTCATTGTTTTTACTGACCATGTAACTCTCAGGTATCTTTTGAAAAAGAAGGAGTCCAAACCAAGACTGATTAGGTGGATTTTTCTTTTATAAGAATTTGATTTTGAGATCAAAGACAAAAAAAGTGTCGAAAATCATATGGCTGATCACTTGAGTCGACTGAGGACCGATGATATACAAACCGAAACAATAAAAGAAACATTCCCTGATGAACAATTGTATGTGCTACATTCCTCCACAAGACCATGGTATGCTGATTTGGTGAATTATTTAGTCACCAAAGAATTCCCTCCAGGTTTGTCTACATTTCTAAAGGACAAGTTACGAGCTAATGCTAAATATTATTTTTGGGATACTCTTTACTTGTGGAAATTTTGTGTGGATCAAGTAGTAAGGAGATGTGTACCATAGAATGAATTTCATTCCATTCTCACCTTTTGTCATTCTCATTCTTATGGTAGGCATTTTGAAGAAAAAAAAACAGCCCATAAGGTATTTGAAAGTGGTTTCTATTGGCCTTTTATTTTTAAAGATGTATATCACTTTTACAAATCATATAAAAAATGCCAAAAAAATATAATATCACTCATAAGAATCAAATGCCTTTAACAAATATTCTTGTAAGTGAAATTTTTTATGTTTGGGGTATTGACTTTATGGGTCCAATTCCTTCTTCTTTTGGAAATCTTTATATTCTTCTTGCTGTTGATTATATGTCCAAATGGATTGAGATGAAAGCACATGAACTAATGATGATAAGGTTGTTTTAGATTTTGTTAGGACTCATATATTTGATAGATTTGACATCCCTAAAGTTATCATTAGTGATCGTGACACTCATTTCTGCAATCATTCCATGAAAGCATTGTTACGAAAATATCATGTGACTCATTGAACTTTCACAGCATATCATCCTTAAACAAATGGCCAAGCTGAAATTTCCAATCGAGAAATCAAGTTCATTTTAGAGAAAACAGTGCAACCTAACCAGCGAGATTGGAGTCTAGATCTTGGAGATGCACTTTGGGCTTATAAGACTGCTTATAAATCATTTATATGAATGTCACCTTATATAATGATTTATGGGAAAACATGCCATCTATTGGTGAAGCTTGAACACAAAGCTTTTTGGGCCATTAAACAATGCAACATGGATTATAATGCTATTAGAATTACAAGAAAACTACAACTACAAGAGTTGGAAGAAATTCAAAGTGATGCTTACAAGAAAGTAAGGATTTATAAAGAAAAGACTAAGAATTTTCATAACTGAATGCTTACAAGAAAGGAATTTCATGTTGGAGAAAAAGTCCTTCTTTATCGTTCATGTTTGAAACTTTTTCCTAGAAAATTATGCTCTTGTTGGATTGAATCTTTTATTGTTTCTAATATTTTTTCTTATGGTGCAGTTGAAATTACAAGTTTAGAAACCAACAAAGTACTCAAGGTCAATGAGCATAGTTTGAAACCTTTCTATGAAGGTTGGACAATAGAACTTATTGTTTTTGTAGAGTTAGCTGAACCAATTTATGAAGAATGAGAATGCCATATGTCAAGCCAATGACATAAAATAAAAGTGCTTACTGGGAGGCAACATAGCACCAAAAGAAAAAAAAATCAGATTAACTTTCTTTTTCCTTATCTTTTCGCATTTTAATTTATTTTTTGTCATTCTCTTATGTTCCTTTGCTTTTATTTCAATATTAAGGACAATGTTGTGTTTTAAGTATGGGGGTATTGGAAGAATTTTGGTTTTCTTATTTTAGTTTTCTTTGTTGTTCTTTAAATAAATAAATAAATTGTGTTTGATCTTTTTAACTCCCATTGGTTTTTCAGAATACAAGTATCATGTATGAGAATTAATTGAGTTAGATGAAGATATAAATCAAATGAAGGAGTATGCCTGCAAATTTTAAGGTTTAATTGGTTTAGGGATTGACTTTGAGAATATATCATGTTGACTTTATAGTATTATACCAATACAAGCTTTTGAGCCTTCAACATTATATTCTTTGAGTGTGCATTCTTTCAATAATATATATCTCTAGAACTTGCTTCATATCTTGTTGAGATTATATTCCATTACAAATATACATGAAGATGATAAAGGCATTAGGAATTTCAATCACTTGAACCAAAAAGCCAACTTAAAGCATATTATCTTTAATGAGCCCCTTTTGAGCTTGTTTATCTTTTTTTTACTTTATCAATGTATAAGCCTTAACTTTATATATCTTTTTCTTTTTCCCCGACCAAGGATTAGTAGAGCATATACATGTGATATTTCATGGAATTATGGTTGGAAATTATGTGAAAAGAAGGAAGAAGTGATGCTTGATGAAAAGATGGGCAAAATTACAAAAAAAAAAGAAAAAAAAGAAAATGTTCATTTATGTCCTTAAGATTTTATGTTGAAAAAGCTTGAAATCAAAAGAAGTTAAGCATTGGTGATTAAAGATAAAAAAATTATGTGCTTTGATGAAATATCTTGTTTGAAATATTTTTTTTTAGAATACTCTACTATCTTTGATTTGAACCTTTTCTTTTACTCTCTTTTACCTCACCTTAACCTTAGCCCCATTACAACCGGAAAATAAGACCTTTTGATTCATGCATTGTTTGTAATATATTAGTAATGGAGAGAAGATTGAAAAACAAACTTATGGTAGAACATACTATTTGATTGAATTTGAGAGATTTAAACACATAAATCCTAAATACATGAGTGTTGGAGTGTATATCAATGAGAGGACCTATCATTTTGGCATGATATAAATTTCATTTAAATCCCGATGATTGATTGAATTTTGAAGTTTGCATGTAAAAAAATTCATGAAAATTTATTTATTTTATCCTTTTTTATTATATTTTTATTTATAATGATTGTACTCTTGGACATTGATGGGAGATTAAGAGATTGATCATAATTATTTTCAATTTAATTTTATTTATCCTTTCTCGAGGACGAGCAAGAGCTAAGTGTGAGGATATTTGATGTAACCATATTATTTGATAGTTTCACCCAAATTTACCTAATGTTTTGTCCATGTTTTATATGTAAAATACCTTGATATTCTTTGTTTTATGTTTTAAAGGTACTTTTGGATGAAAAATGCAAAAAGAAATAAATTAGAGGTAATTTACAGATTTGATGTTCAATCAATGTTTTGTGCAAAGCGTGAGTTCTAGAGATCGAAATGAAGTGATTCTAGTGGCATTAAAAAGCTAACATCCATACTTTCTGGAAATATAATGCAAGAAAAATAAAAAGAGAAAGATCATGGAAATCACATCCTTTAAATTCAAATCTTGCATTTTGTCGTTGTTGATCTTTATCCATTCAAAATTCAATATCTGGAGATATAGAAGTCCAATTGATACAAACTCAATTTTGTTGGATTTCTAACTAAAAGTTCTGTAAACACTCCAAAGTTTAGCCAAAAATGATATGAGATGAGGGAGATATGATGTTTCAAAAATGACAACTGAATTCTGCCAACAATTAGGTTTCGTGAAGAAATAAGTCCAAATTACGTTTTGAAGCTTCTAAACTGTTATCCAAATTTTTATATTAGCAATTTAGCTCCTCTGAGTCAGAGCTTGAAGATTTCATGTAAGGCTATTTCTTCTTTTTAGAAAAAAATAGTTATTGAAGTATTTAAATGTAAACTATCAACTTAAGGGATGACTACTTTGTAAATTATGAACCAGTGTTTCTTAGCATATAAAAAGAAAGAGAGAGGGGAGAGAAGGGGAGCAGCAGCCAGCAGAGAATAAACACAAATTCTCTCCTCTACAAATCCAAAAAAATTATGCATTCTTCATTCTTTAGGAGTAGTTGTTCAATAGTTATGCAAGGCTAAGCTTTTTTATTGGTTGCAAGGACACAACAAACCCTTAGATTTCAAGAATCATGAGATTTATTCTTCATTTTATTTTTAGTTTATGTTATAAATGAGTATGATTGTTTTCCTATGCATATTTCTTATGATTGTTGTTAATGATTGCTAGAGTGGACTCTAAGTTATTATTGTGAACAATCTATTGATAAGTTTAATATCAAAACTGGAGTTGTGATATATGAACTTGTGAAGCAACTAAGCTTGATAATTGTGGCGGAACTACGTTATTAAACTTAAGGAGAACATTTGAAGTGATATAAGTTGCAAACAACTTGTATGTTAATCTTGATGAAATTATCAAGTTTTTAAAGTTGCCATTAAATTGAATCATTAGTGAAACACTTTGATTGTTTGTTGGTTAGGATTAGTTATATGATGGATTCGTTAATTAATCAACATTAAAAACAAATAAAATTTCAGAACATAAACTATAATTTTAGTTTCAAGGATTGGTTCTAACTTCTGTTGGTAGATATATGCTTGCGACTAAGGTTTATTTTCTTGATAAATTTTGGTTTTAATTGATTTTGTTTGCTAATTTAATTGCTGCAATAATTTAGATAATCACAAACCAAATCTCCCCAATTACTCACAAACCAAATCCCCCCAATTACATCACATACAACATAATAATCTGACTTGAAACTTTCTTGTGGGATCGACCTCTTGCTTGCTCTATATTATCTTGTGTGTTTTAAGTTAGGGGAATTAATTTGTACGACTGTGATATCGCAACACTAGCTATTATTGCTCTTACAATCTCCTCGAGATAAAAAAGATCAAGGGAGGGTAAATGTACTCCTATAGGTGCTGCAATTGTTTGCCCCTCTTTGAATGCTACCTTAGGCTACGATAACTGTATATGTAATGATGCATGATCAATTCCTTGTCTAATATGAACCATTATAAAACAATTTAACATCCATCATTATCATTTTAGAGTTTGCTAGACTAAAACCAATGTTTTAATACCAACTATAACAATCATAAATTTTCCAGCCATATTGTATATTTCATAACAATAAAAAATACTTGAAATTTTTATATTTGAATATTTTTTAAATTGTTAGTATTGTTGTTACAAGAACTTAAAATATCTTAACATGTTATCGAAGTTAATTGACAATGTAGTACATCATAAGGCATAAATACATGTTATTTTAAGAAGATTTAAGTCTTTTATGGTATGCAAAAACGTAATTAGTGTAGCAAACACTCTATGATTTAACCTTTTAAAATAAAATAGTTTGATCATACGAGGTGTAGCCCTTGCACAAATGAGAGAGTCCAGAGTGTCACACTAATACCCTTATCGGGCTTGTAAAGTTTCCAAAACATTAAATACTTTAATTATAGTTATTATCTCTTTTTAACAACCTTAGCTTCATTATCTATTTATATGTGGATTATATTCATGTAATCCGTGAGTTAATTAATTTATAAGTTAACATAATTAATCATATTTGTTACCTTTCATTAAATTTAGAATATTTGATGTTAAGATGTAATAACAAGCATAAATGCCGCCACCATTATAATAGAAATATAATTAAAGAAACTGTTACATAATATAATTAATCATATTTGCTACCTTTCATTTAATTTTAATATTTGGATTGATATGCTATTAAATGGTTAGGATTATAGTTATACAAAATCCATAATTATTTAGCTAAAATCGTAATCATATGCTTAAAATGGTCATCTTGAGAGAGAAAAATCCATTCTAACTCCTTCAAAACAACAGTCATCACCCGCTTTGTCAAATATTCAATTCTCTGGGGGCAACACCAATAAATGACCGGTCAAAGGAGCTTCATCTTAACCAAGTCACCCATGCGGCGCACGCTAGCATCAAGTCCACGTTTAAGCTATGATGGTCGCTACGACCTCTAAAATGATGCATCCCTTCGTGAAGGTTCCTGTGTGTCCCTGCCCCACTATTCAACGCTCTTAGATGCCAAAAAAAATATTCAAGCAAAACAAGTATTTTTAAATAGTTAAAAAATATTTAAGATAGTTTAATAAACTCGACTCTAATAAACAAATCAAATAAATAAAAATAATTAACAATAAAATTTTTTATCAACACTATACCATACCCACAATGAAGATAAAAATAAATTTATTGTAAATTTATTAACACTTCCTTAAAGATAATATCTCATGACCAAAAAATATTAATAAAAATATTAATAGAGAAAGCTCTAATATTATTACGAAAGACCACATAAATACATCAAAAAAAGTTATATATGTTGTTAGAACAGTAACTTTGAAAACAAACCAAATAAAATACCATGAATATTGCATGCTTTTATTTTATCAATTAGTTTTATTTTATTCTTTTAAACTTGTAATTTATTAAATCCTATACTTGAGCTTGATCAAGAAACTTAATATCCAATCAATTTAATATTAAAAAATTATAAAAAATCAATTTAAAAATAAATTCAAGGTAAAATAATAATAAAAATAAAAATAAATAAGGATAAAAATAAAATATGATGAAATTGTAAAAACAATATTCAATCTTAAAAACTATCTCAAATAAAGTAAATATTAATAAAAAAATAAAGATCAAATCTAACAGATAAAAGAATCAAAGGAGATGGAATTAAAAAATAATTTTGATTTCATAATAAAAACTAAATTTGATGAAAAAATAAATTAAAAGACTAAATTTATAATTTAAAAAGTCAACATGAAAATCAATAAAAAAGAAAAAAAAATGTTGTTGATGTCAAACCAAATATCTGTTAAATAATCGATAATTATATCAAAATACAACTTAAATTAATATATACTTACTGATTTCTAAAATAATAATATTTATTTTTATATTTTGTAGTACGAGTAATTTATTTTATGCTTTATGAATATTTATTTTTAAACTTTTATTATGATTGTTTTTAAATCTAATTAATTGTTATTATAAATATACTTTTTAATTTTAATATCTGGATTGAAATATGATTATTTAGAATTTGTTTAATTTATATTTATGTTTATATATTTTTTTTAAAAAATAGGAGTAGTCGATGATTAAATAATTAGGATTGTATAGCTATACAAAATCCATAATCATTTATCTAAAATCGTAAATATATACTTAATCATCTTCATAGAGAAAAATCCACAATAATTTATCTAAAATCATTATAATGTACTTAAACATTCAAACTGAATAAATTCAGAACCATAGGGGGGGAAAACCAATAAATGACCGGTCAAAGGCGGATCATCTTAACCAAGTCACCCACGCGGCGCACGCTAGCGTCAAGTCCACGTTTAAGCAGTGATGGTCGCGACGGCCTATAAAATGATGCATCCCTTCGTGAAGGTTCTTGTGAATCTCTTGCCTCGCTGTACAACGCACGAACACAGGCATTGCCGGCAAAGCTCCTTCCACCTTCCCAATTTTTTATTTCTTTTAGAGGATTAAACGAGAGCGCGAGACAAAGAAATCTGTCCTTCTCTAACGTCGTCGTTCCCATCCTTTAATTGGTCGTTTTTGCATTTCAAAAATAATGGCGGATCAGTGCGTGCCAGGATGGATCTTGGCTACTCTGTTTGGTCTCTCTGCTATCTATTATTTGGTAACCAAGAAGAAGGAACAGAGAGCTAATAAGGATTTGTTGGAAGCGAGAAGCGAGTCCATTAATAGTATAGCCACCACCAGTGGAGAATGCAGATCCAGTAATGTTTCCAATGTCGACGTTATCATTGTTGGCGCCGGTGTTGCTGGCGCCGCTCTTGCTCATACTCTTGGCAAGGTATTTTCTTTTCTTTTGCTGCATCTTCTCGGCAATCAAACGGAGAGAAACGAACTTGTATTTTATTTTTCGTTGGATAATCGATTATTCCAAACTCTTGGTTTTTTTATTGTTTATTTGGCTAATTTTATATAAAATAAAAAAAATGAAAAAGAAAACGCACCTCAAATGATCAATAAATCTTTCTAATTGAATGAAGAATTTTTTAGGACCGAGGGGGAGAGTTGATTAATTTATTGAATTATACGACACAGAATGCCGCGTACAGAATTTGATGGTTCTTATGTGTTTATTTTTGAATTTATACAGTCTATGTTCTTGTGGATTTACACGTTGTTTTTAATGGAGGCCAGCCCCTTCATATTTCCATTAAAAACACAGATAAAACATATATATTTGCAGACTTGTGAAAGTAAGGCATCTTCGTTAAACGCGTGCTTTATCAAGATGAATAAGTAGCTGTTGTTATTATTATTATTATTTTTTGAACTTTCATAGAGTTGGTTGAGAATTGATAATAAGATGAATTAAAGCGGGGACCATACCAACTTGGACAGATGACCTGTCTTTTATGTTCTGCCTTATGGATCAAAGTGTATAATTATGTGATAACTGGCCTTTGGGAGGCCCAGCGGGTGTGTATGAACTTGTTCTGATAATCAGAGGATGGTTCATCTTTCAATTAATTAGTTGTTAAGATGCTATATTTTTGTTTCCTTCTAATTATTGTTGTCAGCTAGTGGAATGAGAAATTGACTGCACAAATGAAATTCATGTTGTTACCACCCCCAAATTGTGGGTCTAGAAATGAAAATTATCTTTCTATATTTTAGTTAATCTCTATTTATTCATAAGGATTTAAATCATGTTCATGATTCTAATAGATTGCTACTGTTAATATTCTCTAATAATTGTAGAAATTGTGCTACAAAGTTATTAAAACCGAGGACCTATTGTATTTCATTTCTTTTGCCTCTGCTATCCCGATTAGTTTGCATCATGATTTGACAGACTTTCATATTGAATTGAATTTACATGGGATCTTTTCTTTTACTAGGAATATATATATATATATATATATATATATATCTTGACTGCAAGTCATTTCAATAGAAAATCCGATGTATATCTTAAAATGCAGGATGGACGGAAAGTGCACGTCATTGAAAGAGACTTGACCGAGCCTGATAGGATTGTGGGTGAGTTGCTACAGCCAGGGGGTTACCTTAAGTTAATTGAATTGGGACTTGAAGGTGTGTGAATATGAATTCTGCTACTACCTGCTAAATTTTGTAATGCCACAAGTTTGTATTAATTGATGTCATTTGTGGCCACTCAATGGTGGGAGAACTTAGTTGCTAATAGAATCCCTATCTTGTTTCTCGCTGCAGATTGTGTGGAGAAAATTGATGCTCAGAGGGTGTTTGGTTATGCACTTTTCAAGGATGGAAAACATACTCGACTCTCTTATCCTTTGGAAAAGTTCCACTCAGATGTATCTGGAAGGAGCTTTCATAATGGGCGTTTCATACAGAGAATGCGGGACAAAGCTGCGTCCCTTCCCAAGTATGTCTTTTCTTCCATTGGGCAACGCCCTTTGAAAATTTAAATGGTTCTTAAAATGATTCAAGAAAATGGTTTCTAAGTGTTTGTGTATTATTCTTTTCATTGTACCTGCACATTTTTAAGATGGTTGACATCCTCAGGTATGCAGTGAGTGTCCATGGTCATCTGATTGTCTGCTTTGCGCATGTTGTAATTCTTGGACACTGCTCTTGATAATATATTTTATGCCAGTTTAACATGCCATCATAGTATCTAGAAGCACCTCTTTATGTTCATTGGTAGTTATATTTTTGTTTTCAATTTTACTAGTGTACAATTGGAGCAAGGAACTGTCATATCTCTACTTGAAGATAAAGGGACTATTAGAGGTGTGCAGTACAAAACAAAAGACGGGCAAGAGCTGAAGGCATTTGCACCTCTGACAATTGTTTGTGATGGCTGTTTCTCAAACCTGCGTCGCTCCCTTTGCAACCCTAAGGTGAGAACCTTTGATATTTGTTGGATAGTAGCAGTGTAGCAATTCTAGCATCAAGTCTAAGATGATCAATCCCGTATAAATTCTCACCACTTGCTTATTACAAAATAAAGTTCTTCCTAGAAAATTAGAATGCTTGTCAAATTATCTTGTGCAGGTGGATGTGCCCTCTTGTTTTGTTGGTATGGTCCTGGAGAATTGCCAGCTTCCATGTGCAAATCATGGGCATGTTATCTTAGGGGATCCGTCTCCGATTTTGATGTATCCTATTAGCAGTACCGAGGTCCGCTGTCTGGTTGATGTACCTGGTCAGAAGGTTCCTTCCATTTCAAGTGGTGAAATGGCAAAATATTTGAAGACTGTGGTGGCACCTCAGGTATATAGTAATCTTCCATGCATCCTCAGCTGCTTGTTTGGCCTTTACTAATCCCTATTTATGTCTGGTGTGGTGATTTCTTCAGCTGACTTTCTGAAATCTCTGTTGGCAGCTTCCCCCAGAAGTTTATGATGCCTTTCTAGCTGCTGTTGATAAAGGAAATATTAGGACAATGCCAAACAGAAGCATGCCAGCTGCTCCTTATCCTACTCCTGGTGCATTGTTGATGGGTGATGCATTCAACATGCGTCATCCTCTTACTGGGGGAGGAATGACTGTTGCATTGTCCGACATTGTTGTTTTACGGAATCTTCTCAGGCCTTTGCGTAACCTTAATGATGCACCTACACTCTGCAAATATCTTGAATCTTTCTACACCTTGCGCAAGGTGATTTGTATATCTGGTGTTATGCTTGTCTGTTTTTTATCTGTTCAATTGCTGGTTTTGTAGATGTTGGAATACCTTTTGAATGATATTAGGATTTAATCTAAAAAGTCAACACACCATCTCCGAACTTGGAGTTAGAGACAACTTTTATCAGAGCATTTTTCATGATGAAGATGCCTTCATAGTACTGCAGTTAAACTCAGATTTATCCCATGTTTTTGCAGCCTGTAGCATCCACAATCAATACACTGGCAGGTGCCCTCTACAAGGCTTTTTGTGCTTCACCTGATCAAGCAATGAAGGAAATGCGTCAGGCGTGCTTTGATTATTTAAGTCTTGGAGGCGTATTTTCAGCAGGGCCCGTGTCTTTGCTCTCAGGCTTAAACCCCCGTCCATTGACCTTGGTCGCCCACTTCTTTGCGGTTGCTATATATGGGGTTGGGCGTTTGTTGCTGCCATTCCCTTCACCCAAACGCATCTGGATTGGAGCTAGATTGATTTCAGTGCGTATCTACCCCTCCTTCTCTATGGGCTTTCCATTGCCATTTCAGTCTATTTACAAAGATTAATATCCCAATTTCATGCACATTTATCTTCCTGAACACTGACAGATCAAGTCCCTTTTTTGCAGGGTGCATCAGGAATCATCTTCCCCATCATTAGGGCAGAAGGAGTTAGACAGATGTTCTTCCCTGCAACTGTTCCAGCATATTATAGAGCTCCTCCAGCCAAGTGAGGTTGACTTGGCAAGATGTGGAGATAGCATAAGCCACTTCTGTTCCCGCTCTTTCCCTTGCTGAAAGTCGACTGGGTGAGGGTGAATGCTTGGAAGAATAACGGTGCATTATTATAGATTTTTGTTGATAGGGTGTTCATAAAACTTCAACTCTGACCATTATATATATAATATGAATTGGATTTTGCCATGTCCCCGCCCTTTTTATTTACTTGCTTATTTTTGCTGGTTATAGTTGTTTCCTTGTTTCTCACCGTCATGGAGATTAGATTGGATGGAGGGGACCACTTGCAAGTCGCAACTAGAGGTGGCTTCTGACTTTAGATTCATGGGTATTTGGGTGCCGCCGCTACTGGCGCGATGACAATATGGCTTCTCGTGGTCATCTGAAATGTCAACGTTTTCCTTAAAAAATAACCCAATATTTTAGGTTAATTGTGGTATTTGCACCTTTTACCTTTCAGAAGCAATAACCCCCGAGCATTCCAGGCAATAAGACATCAAATTATATTATACAACAAATAACTGCTTCATGTTTTGTTTCGTATTTCACAAAACATGTCCCATGAAACATCATATTCTTTAATCATTTTCAATTTTTTCAATTGCTGTATTAGTATTTATTTTTTTAATAGGAGTATAAACATAAAATAAATTGGTTTATAAACATAAACTAAATATTTTATTCTTAATGTTGTTTTTATTAACATAAAATAAATACTTTTAAAAGATAATTTATTTTTAATTGTTATTTGAAATGTACTTGCCCATTGTATTTTTTTACTTTATTTTATTTTGAGAATATATATTTATTTTGTTAAATATAAGTCAATACATGCCTAAAAAAAATATTCAAGCGACACAAGCATTTTTAAATAACTAAAAAAAAATAATCTAAGACTTGGGTAGATGTACAAGCTTGGTCCCAACAATAAACAAAGTAAATAAAAAAAAATAGAAATAATTAATAATAAAAAAATAATCTTGTCTCATGACTAGAAAATACTAAAAAAACGACTTTAATATCATTACAAAAAGTTGCACGAATACACTAAAAAATACATCATCAGAGCAATGATTCTAAAAACAAAGTAAATAAACTACCATGAAACCATTTGGACCATCAAAGATTCCATCTTCATGGTTTTTTTTTTTTAATTGGTGAAAGTTCAGAGTTTCAATGTTTATCCAGATGGGTTGAAAGTCCATTAATTGATTTCAAATAAATTGGAGTGATGGGGAGATTTTATGGTTGGGAGTCTCTAATAACTTTCTTGGAAGATGCTGTAGTGGATAGCAAAGTGATTCCTTTCGGCCCCGAAGCTATTTAATTGCACACGATTAAATCCACTAATGGAAGTTATTGGTTGGAAATTTGGAGCAAAGAAGCTTGTGTTGCATCTGATTAGGAAAGATGACTATTGGTCCTTGGATTCATCGTGAGATGTTAATTTGGTTTTTTTTAGCAACTGCAGCAGTAATCATCAGCATATGTGCTATAAACCAAACTCTTAATCTCACTAATCACCGTTACATGGTCAAATTGCATGGATATGGAATTGAAGCATATTGCTAATGGAAGACATTTTCTTATGATGATGCCTTGTACAATTCCTTCCGTGTTTATTAACATAAAATTAAGCGGTGTTCATGATTGCTGAATTGGGCTATTAACTCCTAGTTCATGGAACTAATGAGTTTCCGTTTCAGATTCTCAGGGCCATGCGGAAATTTAGACTTGTTCCGCCAGCCGCAGAACTGAAGGTTCGTACAGAAACTTCACAAGAAAAGTTCCTTACATGTACCAGAAGATCTCAGTCTTTGTTCAAGGTTAGACTACATACGATTAATGTCTATAGCTCATGTCTGAGCGATCGTAATGCTGGGATACTCTTGTGACTTGAAGCTATCTTTGTTATCCTATGATGCCATGCCTAATTCTTGTGGGTACAACAATAGCAAATTTCTCAGCTGGAGAAAATACTGCTTTGGCATTCTTTATCAGTGGTATTGGTGGCCTTTTATGTTTGTTGCTGGTGCAAAGGCATGTAGATGGTTTTCCAGCTTCATCAATTCCCAGCAACACAAAAAGGGAATCAATCGCCTATTTGGAGGGCTTCAGGGTCCAATATCAAGCTTGGCATTGTTTCTTTATAAATCATAATCTTTAATTAAATAAATTAACAAATTTAATTTATTATTAATTCAATAATTAATTAATTTACATTTGAACATTAAATACAATATCTAATAATTTATCATAATTCTTTAAATATTAAAAAAAATCATAAGTAATTTAACTTGATCTTTTAATAATCAATTTCTCACTATAATTATTATTCATTCATTAAATTTTTTTGATTTAAATATTATAACATAAAATATATTTGATTTGTTGTATCATTTTAAATCTAAATACTATACGCATTAATTCTTTGAATAAAAACTATTTTTTTTAAATCTCATTTTTATTTTGATCATGAATTTCACAATCAATACTATTTAAAAAGAAATTTAATATTTTTTCTAATTCATCTATAGTGATAAATTTTCTCTCTATTACTCAAATATCTTCATATAGTATATATTATATTCAATATTTATTCATTTATTGCCCTTGATTAGAATGTATGGTCAAAATCAAAATATAATACTTTCTATGTAAGATAACTTAATGATTTTAAATCTAAAAATTATTTATATAATTATCACATCAACCTTTCTATAGACATATGAAATTTTCATGCGAATCAGTTCAGTTACATGTCATTTGACAAGTATACATATTAGTTTCAAATATTCCCCGCACTTCAATTTATAAAAACAGTTGCTTTTTTTTCATAAAAAAATTAACATGATATACATCTATTTATAAATGCTTTAATTAATATCTAATCTTAATAAAACATTAACCAGGAATATTTAGAAACAATACTTTGATGCAATAACAAATCTCATAATTATAACTCTATAAAAAGATATTATTCATGAAGGATATTATGTTCCTAATCAATATTCTAATCAATATTCTATCCGGACTAGATTTTATTAGCCAATTAATTGAATACAAAAACATTATTTTAAATTCATCAATTAAATATTTATTAATCAAATATAAATAAATATTAAAGATATAGAAAATATTTATTAATAATATAGATTTGTGGTCAAAATTAATTGGTAAGTTACATAATTTCGGGAATTACATACAAAAGGTTGTGCACAACACATGAATTGCTGTCCTTGTTAATAATATCTAGCACCTAAAAAAAAAAACTATTTACTTACCTCTCCACACAACCTCCTATGAATATAATATCAAAATCTCACAAGAAAATTAAGTTGTTGGATTCATTTTCCCCAAGTACAAATATGTAGGAACATTTTGCATTGCGTCTTCGCTGTTCCCCTACCAGTGTCAGGCAGTTTGACATTTAGTGTTCTTTCTTTCTTGCTTAATGGCCTCATAGGATGTCATCACCTCTTTGAACTTTGCCTCGGCAGCCTCTGCAACAAATCACAAAACACAACTTTCAGTTCCACTTCAAAGCTGTGGCATCACAGTACAAGATCATAGTTAGTAATCGAAAACAAAAGCCAGCCTTTATTATCTTGGTTCTGATCTGGGTGAAACTCCTTTGCCTTCCTTCTGAATGCTGTCTGCATGCATAAAAGAAATACATTTAGAATTGCAGGAATCCCAGAAGAAAACAATAAACCCAGTTATAAGATGAAGCTCTTGAATTAAAACACTAAAACATTCGACAGGCCAAAGAAACCAAGTGGAATTGAGTATTGTATATATGATCCACTATATTCAGCCCCTAACATTTTCCAAGTTTTCAAGAAAGAAGTTTCATCAGGAGCTCAAGTCAGCTTACAGACTTGAAAACATGAAGACATGGACGATACACAAATAGAAAACTCAGAGAAGATGCGAATGACATAATGGGAGACAAATTATAAAACTATCAATCATCAAATCTGGTCACCGAACATAGATTTCAAAGAGATAATAGTAATCACAAGTAAACCTTAATCTCAGCTTCAGTATATGGTGCTGTTCTAGACCTGTCACAAAAAGACCAGGAACAATCTGTCAATCCCAACTGCTAACAGTAAAGTCCAGATAACTGAGAAAACTCATGATTAAAAAAACTAAAACACTCAATTATATTGTATCATATTCCAAACACCTCTTAAATTCATCCTAAAGCTATATTTCAATCTCCACAAATCAAGACACCTATACAACTTGACAGAACCATCCACATTAGATTCTGATAATTACCTGTCAAGTCCCAAAACTGAGTAATGATGTGATAATGGATAGCTTCCACTGTCACTTGGAGTTCTCCTGAAGTTAGTCCTCTGGTCTCTGAAAGATGAATCAGTCTTCCAATACCAATCATCACGCTGAAAATGTTGATGATATGCACCTGGACCATTTTCCCTCCACCTCTCGTAGTCTCTTTTGAACTTGTTTCTTTCACGGTTAAACATGCTTTGCATACGCCTTATTCGCTCCTGCAAACAAAAATACAACATTAGCACATCATAATTGAATGCAAATACAATCAAGGAAAAGAGCCTGCTAAGACACCTCAAAATCAGAGCAAGATAATTGATATTTGACAGCTTCAGAGAAAGAACTAGGCTTATCACTGTGATATGGTGCATATAAAGAAATTCAACCTACATGATTTATAAACAAAATTAAAATGGAACCAACAGAAAGAAAGAGTAATAGGATGACAAAATTTCTTAGGTCTAGAAGATTCTAGAAGTTTTGCTGGTAAGGAGAACCGTGCTAGGCCATATAAAGACCACCTTTCAGTTTCTACCATCTGAGCCCAATCTTGAGGCATAAAAAAATAGTTTTGAAAGACACATAGATCAACTGGGCAATGCAAAGCAGGAAAAGACAGAAAACTTTCCCTGAACTGTGGAATTATAAGATAACCCACCAAAAAGAAAAAAAAGTAGTTTAATTAGAAGCGGCCCAACTTGCTAAGAATTCATACCTGGATTTCCAGCTAAGAACAAGCTTATTCAAGCTATTGTGCATATAGACTAGCATTATAGATCTGACTTCAAAAATATATTTGTGACTTCAAACTGCATAAGGAGTAGTACTCCAATTGAACAGTCTTGAGAACCTTGCTTCTAAGAAGAGTCACCTTGCAGATGCAATTAAATGACTGAAAGTGAACTAATAAGAGCAGCATAAACATCACAGCGACGTGCCAGAACTACCTTGACAAGTAGCTGTCTACTCTAAACCCAACTGTTATTCTTAGAAGTAACAACAATTTAGTTTCACAATATCATGGAAAGCAATCTAAAACAAACAGGGTAATATCTGCAGGTACACACACAGAAACCAAATAACCAAAAACTGATATAGTACGTTCTGCAGGGTTCCATAATACAACTAATATGACATCCAGAAGGAAAGATTCATAAGAAAAAAGCTCACCACTCTCTCCATTTCCTCTTCATATGCTTCCTGCATTCGATGATTATAATTTTTCCACGCTTCCTCCTGAAAATATGTCCGGAATGACTTGCTAGTTCCAGATCCTCCTTTCCACATTGATTGAGACCTGGTTAACTAATCAGGTACAATTACAGACATGATCAGGTGGGGCATTGGCATGCATAGACAAGAAAAAATTTGCAGTGAAATTCTCAATTTTTAATTTAAAAACTTCACCGTTTTTAGCAGACTAAACGCTCAGAATCAATCACTATTTTTTTTAGACAACATTACATCGATGAGACCGAGTTTTCCTACACAAAAACCTTTCGCTAAATCTTCACAGCTACAAAATAAAGAAATAAAGATTGTTCTTGTGCGTTCAGTTTGCCCAAAGAGAAAGTCGAATTTAAATGGACGACATAGGAAAGCGGTGCATTTATACTGGCAGAAGCCTACCTGAGCATACAGCTCATCAACAGTCCGCCGCAGCTGTCTGACCTGCCATGCCAAATCAGTCTACTTTCTCAGAATCTAAAGAACCAATTTTTATGTGTTATCCATCCCTCAATTACTAAAACATTTTCCAGAATTTTATAAATTACACCATACATATCTAATGATTTTACTTATCTACCACATGAAATGAAACAGGACTCACAGCGTAAGTGGTGACAGTGGCCCCAATCAGGCCGAAGATGACAACTCCCCAAAGCTTCATGTCTTCAGATTTTCCTTGATAGGGTGGTGGCGGTGGCATGTTTGTAGACGACAGCCAGGGATTATCCTTACTCTGATTAATCTTCTCGCCTCCCATTTTTATTGTATTGAGATTCAAAAGCCAACAAATTCCCCAGCAATTTCAATCGATTGAATTCTAAACCCTAGAAGCGTACTAGTTTTAGGGTTTAGAGCAGAGTGCTAATGTAGCGTAGTAACCTGTGAAAATCATAGAAAACACTCTCTCATGTGGATTTCAACAGTGCAATGTTTGGGCATGTGATCTTTATGGTTGATCAGTTGATGGTGGCCTGTGGAATTCTTTCTCGAGAGTCATTGCTTGGTTTCAAATCAACATCTACCTTTCAAAATAAATAAACAGAGTCCACAAATACAAAATTGATCCGAGGGTCAAACAATTACGCCTTGGATAAACTTGTTATATAACACCCCCTTACAATGTTATTTCTTCTCTGAAAACTAATTTCTCCGATGACTTCAAAACCCCGGAGTTGCCGTGTAACGAAATACACGCGCCACAGTAAGTTACGGCATGTATGGTATTTTTCAATTATTTTAATATATTAATTTTAAAAAATAAAAAAATATTATTAACATATTTTTTTAAATAAAAATACTTTAAAAAATAACTATACTTGTATTTTTAAACATATTCATGGAATTTGCATGGATTATCCCATGTTTTTTTTTTTTCATATCCTTTTCTCTCCATTATCTCAGCATGTGTATTCTCCTTCTATATCCATCCATTTGCTAGACGAAGATATCAACTATTTTGCCATCTTATGCAAATATAAAATGTATCAACTATTTTACCAGCACAATGGAATCCAAGATAGGAGTTTATCGTAGGCCTCATGCTGTAGTCATTCCAATTCCATTTCAAAGCGACATAAAAGCAATGCTTAAATTGGCCAAACTACTTCATGACAAAGGTTCTTACATAGCCTTCGTCAACACAGAATTCAATCACAACCTTTTCCTGAGGTCAAGAGGCCCTCGTTCCCTAGATGGTTTGCCTGATTTTCGTTTTGAAACCATTCTAGATGGGCTCCCTCCTTCAGATGTTGAGGCCATGACCCAAGATGAAGCTTCTCTTTTCAACTCCATTACCAAAAATTTCCCGGCTTTCTTTCAACATCTTCTTGCCAAACTCAGAAAGAATAGCTTGTCTTCGATCTCTCCTTCAGTAACTTGTATTGTTTCTGATGGTTTCATGTCGTCATTCACCATCAAAGCTGCTGAAGAAATTGGAGTTCCTGTGGTCATGTCTTTTACCATGTCTGCCTGTGGCGTTATGGCATATAAACAACTCAATACTCTAAGGGTCGAAGGGTTAACTCCACTTAAAGGTACTTACTTTGCAGCTGAAAATGTGTTTTTGAATTAGGGAGCTTGCTCTAAACTACAATTTCATGTGTTTTTTCTATAGCAGATGAAAGCTATCATCACATAACTATTGACTGGATTCCAGGTATGAAAGACACATGCGTAATGGACTTTCCATTTGCTCGCAATACGAATCCAGATAACTATGCATTTAGATTCTTGATGGATAGTGTTGGGGTGCCGTTACGGCTTCTGCAATTATTGTTCATATATTTATATTTATTTGCTAATTATATAAATTATAAATAATAATAATATAAAAACAACAACAATAAAAATAATAATAATAACACTAGTAATAGTAGTAGTAGTAGTAATAATAATAGTAGTAATACTAGTAGTAGTAGTAATAATAATAATAATAATAATAAATTTGATGAGAATTTTGAGATGAAAGATCAATATAAAGATCAAATATAAAAACAAATGTCAAGGTTAGAGAATCCATTAATGGTATTTTAAATAAATATAGTATAAACTTTTTTTATTCAAATGTAAACCACGTACAAAGAAGGTTCTAATCAAATTATAAATTGTTAACATGATTACATTAGTTATCTTATTCGAATAATACTAATACTTGTAAATGTTGTTAGGTATTTATGATTATAACTTATATTAACAATAAATCAAGTTTCTTTCATAACACAAGTGTCGGTTATATCATATGGTTCGCGCTATGAAAGTGCCAAACATTTGTTATACTAAGTGTTATACAACATAAATCAAGATTAGTTATCTAACAAGTAATGTATTAAATAGTGAACAAGATAACAAATATAAAATATGTTAATAGTAAACATTAAAGTTCATATTGAGTTTGCATTATACTAATTCTTACACCATTAGTGGAACTTTTTCATCTTGACATAATAAACTTAGCTAAATATAATGAAGAAGAGAAACATAAATAAAACAAAAGTTAAGTAAAGGAAAGAAAATGAAAGGCATAAATTTGATATTAATGAAAACAAAACATAAACAATATAAAGTGGGAAAGCAAGAGCATGATCTTGATATGAAAACCAAGATGTTTAAATGCATGGCTAATGCCTCATTTTATAGACCAAAATTAGGAATTATTGATTTGATAACTAATTGATGAATGAGTGACCAACTCTTGACTTGTGACAATCTATATCTTCTATTTTCTGCATAAAACATCATTGATAACATTAGAATTGCAACCATTTGAAAACATGAAAGTTTTAGGAAATTATCTCAGCTTTTCAAGAAAAAAATTTGAGGTTATTTAGACTTCTAGAACTCTAGATATAGGTTAAACATTGAACAGTGTTCGGGTTGCAAGACAGATTCAGACTTCTTCATTGTTGCTACAATTTAGACTTAAAAATAATCTTTTTAAATCTTGAACTCTCATGAAAGTTGTAGGCCTATGTCTAACCTTTCCATCCATATAAAGTAGACCTAAATTCAAGATCTAAAACTCGAGATATGACCTAATTACTGAATAGTGTTCTGGTTTGGATTGCACCAACATCTCTTTTCTAAGTTTGGCCTTCTCTTTATCTTTTCAATTTCAATTCTTAAACTTATCAATAAATATTTTTATTTATGTGATAGACCTATATTTAAAATAAATATTTACCATAAATTAAAGATATCTTATATGATTAAATATGTTATTATAAAACATGTTTTAGTTGAGGAGTTATTGATACTTCAAGTATAAAATATTAATATAAAAATTTGATAAAAATATACTTTTAAGTACTAATCACCCCCTCAACCAGCTTATTTCTAGTTCCTAGTAATCAAAGCATTAAAATAGAAAAATAATTTGTAAATTTCATAAAGCAAGGTATTCATCATTCAACCTCCATTAATCTATCCAGATAAACAAACTCTCATTAAATTTATATATCTGCTCAATACCTTTTAAACAAGATATTAATAAACCTTTCTTTTGTACTCAATATATCAACACATAATTACGAGGCTTTTCTTGGAAGAAAACAAAATTCCTGCTCTAATGTTTAAGATTAACTTTCTTGGGTTAGGATTTTTTTTCCTTTTTTGTTTTGTTTTTTAAAATATATATACATGTAACTTAAAACACAATGCATCTTTAACCTATGTAATGAGCTTTTGGCTAATAACTCTCAAACCAGTTGGTTTTAGGGTATTAGGTGTTGAGACATCTCTTCGAACTTAGTAACTCGAGTTAATGATATTGATACGTAGATAGTGTAATGTTTGATTTCTTTAAGCTTTTTTTTCTCAACCCATGTAATAAGCGTTAGGCTAATAGCTCCCAAGTCAGTTAACTTCAGGGTATTAGGTGTTAAAACACTCCTTTGGTCTAATTGCTTAGATTAAGGAGACTACAAAACTAAATTTATCTACATTTTTATTATCATCATTTTTTTTGCTCTTTTTTTTTAATTATATACTATCCCTTTCTTAGTTGTTACCTTTAATAAAAGAACATAAATAATATAATAATTTAATATGCAACCCACAATCATATGTTAAAGTGTGTTTGTAAAAATTAAGGTTTAAAAATACATGTTAAATGAGTATATGAGTAGAATTACGTGATAATAATATGAGAGTTTGTAAACCTGAATATTTTAAGAAGTATTATAATAGACCTTGTTAAGAATGATTACTAAGATGCGTCTTAAGAGTCACTTTAACAAAAGAACTCCTTTACTCTGTCATCATAGTAACAACAATTTTGCACATGCTTTATGAAATGGAAAACATAATTAGTTAAATTTTTTTCTATCAATTACTACCCTCTCCTCCCAACCAAAATGAGACATTGTCCTCAATATCTTATAGTAGAAAAATAGAGTATAGAAGACATCACCTGAAATAACTAATATTGACAAACTTGAAACACATTTAAACAAATATGAGAAACAACAAAATATAAATATTATGCTATTAATAAAACTAATAGATATAAGTTTTTACAAACTAAGACTCAAATCATAGTTGTGATTGTGGCTCACATCTTTCATTGGTTTTACATCCAAGAACGACTTAAACACCCTCTATGGGTCGGGGATAGGCTTCCTATCTAGATTTCTTAAAAACTAGCAAACATGTTCTTTTTTAGTTAGATTTCCAAGACTATGTCAATATATTTTTTATAGAATAGTGGCCATAAATCATGAATTGCACGATGCACATCTCCACTAGGACGCGTCTTAAGATTCCATAAAAAATTATCTAAAGACCTCTTACTCAGACCATCCTTAATGAATAGTATTTTATCTTTACGATTTATAGATGCTATTCCTAAAGAATGACATTGTGCATTGCAAGTCCATCTAGCACATCGATGATAGACTTTTAGTCATTTTGCATGATATTTCTTTGCAAAAGTGCTTTTACCTCTTCTAGGCATATGTGAAATGAAAGAATTAGAAGACTCAACTAATAATCGAACATTTGCTTCAATTAACCAACAAATCTTTTCAGGAATTTCATGGTTCATTAACAACCTTAATCTTGCACACCTAGTTTGGTAAACTTTTGTAATTGTATTTTGAGGCAAAGTGAAAAAATATTTTTTTAATTTTTCAAAAGTGGTGTTCATTTTTTAAGATGAGAAGTGGAAAAGAGATGTAAAGAGAAGAGAAAAAACAAGGAATTGAACAAGTATATACACATATATATTAGTTATCATGGGAAACTGAAAAAACTGACTTAAGAGTCACAGAGTACTGTTATCCACCTTTTAATCAAGGTGAGAGAGACTAACAAACCATGAGTCACAAAAAAAAAACAAAACGTAAAACACAAAAATAATATGAAAAAACAAAATAATCAACCTTTATCTACAAGATCATTCAAACTAGTTGATTCATTCTCATTAGGAAAAAATTATTAAAGTAAGCTTTCAAACGATGTCTATTTATTTTAAAAACATTATCATTCTTTAGATTCTCAATATCAAAGGTCTTATAAGGATACACATGTTTTTCAATAAATGGACTGCCCCATCTTGATCTTAGCTCTTTAGAGAATAAATGAAGTTAATAATTATAAAACAAAACTTTTTGACCAGTATTAATTTTTTGATAATTTTCACAAGTTTTGTACAATACATGCGTGTCCTTAAACATGATGGGCTAATAAAATCTATTTTGAAAGATTTTTGCAACTGTTGTTTTTACGAGAAATAACTCTCACATGCTTTAGAATGACAAAGTTAAATGACAATACTTACCTCATTATCAGGAATGCATCTTTAAAATATTTGATCAAGATAATATTTAAATAAATTAGGGTCATTCCAATAAAATTTATTCACTTCATTCAAAAATTTTTCTTTATCTTGGGTACTCCAATGAGCTAGCAAATCTCCTAAAACAAGAAAATTGATATTTTTATCATACCAAGGCATTGGACTAAGAGAAAGTAAGGATTCATCAGGAAAATAATCATCGATTAGTGTGATGTCAGATATCAAATTTATTGTCACTCTTGATAAAAGATTCACATCAATATTTTTGATGTTTTTTTTTTCTGTGATTTCTTCCTGAGAATAAATCATTAGCACATCTTTAGGTTCATCAAACTTTGTTTTACTCACAGTAGATTCAAATTGATCATAAACTAATTCATCAATAAGATCTACCTACTTCTTGTGAATCATTATCATCTCCAAGTTATTTGCAGATATTGAAAATATTCATCTCTAATGTCATGTTTCTAAAAGATAGCTTTATCTGTCCATTCCTACCATTAATCAATGCATTAGAAGTTGTAAGAAACGGACGTCCTAAAATAACAGGAAATGAATCACATGCTTCAACAAGTTGTGTGTCCAAAACAACAAAATTTATAGGATAAATAAATTTATCGACTTGTACTAACACATCTTTAATTATTCCTCTAGGCACTTTTACTGATCTATCGACAAGTAAAAGAGTTACAGAAGTTGGTTTTAACTTACCTAGATTGAGACTTTAAAAAACTAAATATGGAAGTAAATTCACACTGGCTCCAAGATCAAGTAAGGCTTTTTCAATTTTATATTCTCCAATAAAGCAAGAAATTATAGGACAGCCAGAGTCTTTATATTTCAAAGCATTATTGTTCTAAAGAATGACACTTACTTATTCGGCTAAAAAGACTTTCTTTTTCATATTCAGTTTCTTCTTCATAATGTAGAGATCTTTTAAAAATTTAGCATAGAAAAGAACCTGTTTAATAGCATTCAACAAAGGTATATTGATCCTTAATTGTTTGAAAGTTTTAAAGATTTCAGAGTTTTGATTGACTTTTCTTTGTTTGGTTATGACATGAGGAAACGAAAGTGCTGGCTAGGAACTAGTCTTTTCTTTGCATTTTTCAAATTCAACCCCTTCCTTATCCTTAGAGATTGACTTATCATCTTTCTTATAAGGTTTAAGAGTGAGTTTTTTAATAACCTTACCACTACGAAGAGTAATGACTAATTTGACTTGATCCATGTGTTGGCTTCCAGAACAACTTGTATTTACATTGTATTGCCCCTTGGAATTTTATTGTGGTTGAGATGAAAACTTAACTTTCTTTTAAAAACTGAGAGCAAATGTCAATTTTGCAAAAGTATCTTTAAAATCTATCACGTTTTGAGCAAGTTGAGTATTGATTATCTTTTACTTTTTAATGAATACATGCAATGTTTTCTCAAGATTTCTTCTAGGAGGTGGAGCATAAGTAAAAGCATATCCATGAGAATTTTAAAAATTATGGTGTGCTTGAAATGATGGTTATGAAGTTTGTATATTGTTATTATTACTCTTTCCACTTAAATTTGAGTGATTTCTCCAACAAGGGTTGTATGTTTGCGAGTATAGGTTGTGGTTGGCCCTTTGAAAACTATTTAAAACATGAGCTTGTTCATAGAGGCATTCTTTAAAAGAAGGTAAGGTTGGACAATTATTGATTGAGTGTTCATTTGTTTCATATATTTGACATACAATGTTTTCAATATATTTTAATTGACCACGCTTTTTTAATTCTAGTGCCTTGACTTTACTAGCTAAAGATACAAACTTAGCTTAAAGGTCATGATTTTTTCTAAGGTTGTACATACCTCTACTAGATGTATGAGGTTGAGTTTTACTCGGTGCCTCATAAGTACTTGCGATGTGCTAATTTTAAGCATTTTCAGCTAACAAGTCTAAGTACTCCATTGCTTCATCAGAGTCTTTATCTTCAAAGGTTCCATTACATATCAATTCAACAATTTACCTATCTCTAGGTATTAACCCTTCATAAAAGTGTTAAACCAATTTTCATGTTTCAAAACCATAATGACAACAAGTATTAAGTAAGTCTCAATACCTATCTCAATATTGGTAAAATATTTCTCCTGGTTTTTGGGTGAAAGTGGTGATTTGTATTTTGAAAGAGTTTGTTTTATGAAAAGGGAAAAACTTCTTTAAAAACTGTTGTTGCATTTCATTCTAAGCACGAATGGATCTTGGTCTCAAATTTTATAGCAATGTTTTAGCTTTAACTTTTAATGAAAAAGGAAAAAGCTTTAATTTGATGGTGTTAATGCTACAATTTGAGTCATTATACGTGTTGTAAACCTTCTCAAATTCCCTTAAATGCAAGTATGAATTTTCTAAATCTAAGTTATAAAAAGAGGGTAAAAGTTGAATAATGTCTGGTTTAAAATTAAAATGAGATGCATCAGGAGGAAAAACTATACATGATGGTGCACTTGTTCTTGGGGGATTCATGTGGTCTCTAAGTGTTCTAACACGACTATTCTTATTATTCTCATTATGAAGTGATTGATTATTTTTTTCGGCCATATTTTCTGAAAATAATGAGGATACCCTACAAAATCTACCACTTAATATACATAACCATGCTCTTATGCATGTGTAGGAATAAAATAAAAAGAAGAAGAAAACAAAAGAAGGAGAAACATAATAAAAGATACAAAGTTATATACAAGAAAAGTGAAAAGAGAAAATAAAATAAATACTATAATTTGTATAAGAACTTACCTTCTTGGTAACGATATCAAAAAGTTGACATGACTAAAAGATTGATGTCTTCTCCTAAATGCAGGAATGTCAAAGTAATAAATAACTCAGTAAGACCAGGGTTGAACAATAGGGAGGTTAATTGTATAAATTATAAATGACAATAATACAACATTAACAACAACAACAACAACAACAATAATAAAGAAAAAGAAGGAGAAGAAGAAGATAATGAGAACTTTGAGATGACATATTAATGTAAGGATTAAACAATATTAATAACAAATGTCAAGGTTAGAGATTCCACTAATAGTATGTCAAACAAGTATAGTATAAAATCTTATTATTCAATTAGAAACCACATACAAAAGAGGTTCTAATTAAATTATAAATAATCAACATGATCACATTAGTGATCTTATTCGATTAATGCTAATACTTGTAAATCTCATCGGGTATTCATGATTATAACTTATGTTAACAATAAATTAAGTTCCTTTCATAGCTTGGATGTCGGTTATACCAGACAGTATGGGTTATGACAATGCAAAGTATTTGTTGTACCAAGTGTTATATAACATAAATCTAGATTAGTCATTTAACAAGTAAAGTATTAAAAAGTAAACAAGATAACAAATACTAAACATGTTAGTATCAAACATTAAAGTCCATATTAAGTTTACACTATATTTATTCTTATACCATTAGTGTAACCTTTTCACCTTAATATAATAAACTTAACTAAACATAATGAAAGAAAGAAAAATAAATAAACAAAGTAAGAACATAAATAAGATAAAAGTTAATTAAGTAAATGAAAGGAAATGAAAGACATAAACTTGATATTAATGAAAGTAAAGTATAAACATTACAAAAAATACAAAGAGAGAAAGCAAGAGCATGATCTTGATATAGAAACGAAGATGCCTAAATGCATGACAAATACCTACTTTTAAAGGACAAAATTGAAAACTATTAATTTGATGACTAATTGATGAGTGGGTGACCAACTCTTGACTTGGTGACAATCCTTATTTTCTCTTGTCTGCCCACAACATCATTGATAACATCAAAATTAAAACCACTTGGAAACATGAATGTTGAAGGAAATTGTCTCAGCTTTCTAAGATAAAAAAATTAAGGTCATTTGAACTTCTAGAACTCCAAATATGGGCCAAACACTAAACAGTGCTCGGGATGGAGGACAGATTCAGATTTCTTTGTTGTTGCTATAATTTGGACTTGAAAATAGTCTTTTTAAATCTTGAGCTCCATATGAAAGTTGTAGGCCTATGTCTTACCTTTCCATGCATATAAAGTAGACCTAAATTTGAGATCTACAGCTTCATATATAACCCAATAACTAAACAGTGTCTGATTTGGACTACACCAACATCTCTTTTCTAAGTTTGGCCATCTCTTTGTCCTTTCAATTTAGTTCTTAAATTCATCAATCAATTCTTTTATTTATGTGATAGGCCTATATTAAAAATAAATATTTACCATAAATTAAAGGTATCTTATATTATTAGATATGTTATTATAAAACATGCTTTATTTAAGCAGTTATTGATACTTTTAGTGCAAAATGATGATATAAAATCTTGATAAAAATTCACTTTTAAGTACTAATCAATGAGAAAATGGAAGTGCTGGTAGGAAATTAGTATTTTCTTTGAATATTTAGATTCAACCCTTTTCTTACCCTCAGAGATTGACTCATCATCTTTCTCATAAGGTTCAAGAGTGAGTTTTGTTTATAATCTTACCACTGTAAAGAGTAGTGATTGATTTGACTTGATCCATGTGTTGACATTTAGAACTACTTGCATTTACATTGTATTGCTCCTTAGGATTTTATTGTGGTTGAGATGGAAACTTACCTTTCTCTTGGAAACTGAGAGCAGATGTTAATTTTGAGTATTGATTGTCTCTTACTTTTTAATAAATGCATTTAATGTTTCCTCAAGATTTCTTCTAAGAGATGGAGCATAAGGAGGTGCATATCCATGAGAATTTTAGAAATTATGATGTGCTTAAAATGATAGTTGTGAAGTTTGAGCATTGTTGTTTGCACTCTTCCAATTGAAATTTGGGTGATTTCTCTAACTAGGGTTATATGTTTGCAAGTATGGATTATGATTGAGCTTTTGAAAACTGTTTAAAGCATGAGCTTGTTTATGGAGACATTCTTTAAAAGAAGACAAAGTTGGACAGTTATTGGTTGAGTGTTCATGTGTTTCACAGATTTGACATACAATATCTTAAATAGATTTTAATTGACCAATCTTTTTTACTTCTAGTTCTTCGACTTTTCTAGCTAAAGATGCAAACTTGACATATAGGTCATGATCTTCCCTAAGGTTGTAAATACCTTTACTAGATGTACGAGGTTTTTTACTCGGTGCCTTATAAGTACCTGCCTTGTCCCAATTTTGAGCATTTTTAGGTAACAAGTGTAAATACTTTATTGCTTCATTAAGGTCTTTATCTTTAAAAGTTTTGTTGCATATCAATTTCACCATTTGCCTATCTTTAGGTGTCAACCTTTCATAAAAATATGAAACCAATCTCCATGCTTCAAAACTATAATGAGGACAAGTATTAAGCAAGTCTCAATATCTATCCCAATATTGATAAAATGTTTCTCCTAGTTTTTGAGTGAAAGCGGTGATTTGTCTTTTGAAAGAGTTTGTGCTATGAAAAGGGAAAAAAAAATTAAAAGCTGTTGTTGTGTTTCATTCCAAGCACGAATGGATCCTGGTTTCAAATTTTGTAGTCATATTTTATCTTTATCTTTTAATAAAAAAGAAAGCTTTGATCTAATGGTGTTCATACTATAATTTGAGTCATTATAGGTGTTAGAAACCTCCTCAAATTCTTGTAAATGCAAGTATGAATTTTCTAAATCTAAGTCATGAAAAGAAGGTAAAAGTTGAATAATGTTTGGCTTAAAATTAAAATGAGATGCATTAAGGGGGAAAACTGCATGATGGTACACTTGTTTTTATGGGATTCATGTGGTCTCTAAACGTTTTTACACTATTATTCTCATTATTCTTATTATGAAATGATTAATTATCTTCTTAGGCTATATTTTTAGAAAATAATGAGGATACCCTACAAAGTCTACCACTTAATGTACGTGACTACACTCTCATGCACATGTAGGAATAGAATAAAAAGAAGAAGAAAACAAAAAAAAATGAAACAAAATAAAAAACAAAGTTAGATATAAGAAAAGTGAAAAGAAAAAATAAAACAAATACTATAATTTTTACAAGAATTTATCTTCACGGAAATGGAGCCTAAAACATGACACAATTAAAGGATTGATGTCTTCTTCCAAGTGTAGGAGTATCAAAGTAATAAATAACCCGACTAGACCGTGGTCGAATCATAGGGAGGTTTGTTGTATAAATTATAGATAACAATAATACAACAACAACAACAACAATAACAATAACAATAATAATACTAGAAGTTGTAATAGTAGTAGTAACAGTAGTAGTAGTTTTAGTAATAGTAATAACAAAAAAGAAAAAAAAGAAGTTGATAAGAACTTTGAGATGAAAGATTAATGTAAGGATTAAACAATGATAACAACAAATATCAAGGTTAGAGGATCCACTAATAGTATGTCAAACAAGTATATTATAAACTCTTATTATGTAATTGAAAACCACACATAAAGGAGGTTCCAATCAAATTATAAATTGTTAACATGATTACATTAGTTATTTTATTCGATTAATGCTAATACTTGTAAATATTGTCAGGCATTCATGATTATAAGTTATGTTAACAACAAATTAAGTTCCTTTCATAGCATAAGTGTTGATTATACCATATGGTTTATGCTATGAAAGTGCCAAATATTTATTGTACGAAGTGTTATACAACATAAATCTAGATTTGTCATTTAGTAAGCAAAGTATTAAAGAGTGAACAAGATAACAAATATAAAACATGTTAGTATCAAATATTAAGGTTCATGTTGAGTTTATATTATACTTATTCTTACACTATTAGTGCAATATTTTCACCTTGATATAATAAACCTAGCTGAATATAATGAAAGAAAGAAACATAAATAAATAAGATAAGAATATAAATAAGATAAAAGTTAACTAAGTAAAGGAAAGGAAATAAAAAGTATAAACTTGATATTAATGAAAGCAAAACATAAGCAATACAAAGAGAGAAAGCAAGAGCATGATCTTGATATGGAAACCAAGATGCCTAAATATATGGAAAATGCCTCCTTTTATAAGCCAAAATTGAGAACTATTGATTTGATTAATTAATGAGTGGGTGACCAACTCTTGACTTGGTGACAATTCTTATATTTTATTTTCTACCTAAAACATCATTGATAATGTTAGAATTGGAACCACTTGAATGAAAGTACTAGAAAATTATCTCAGCTTTTTAGAAAAAAAAATTGAGGTCATTTAGATTTCTAGAACTCCAAATATGGGTCAAACACTCAATAGTGTTTGAGCTACAGGACAGATTCAAACTTCTTTATTGTTGCTGCAATTTGGAATTGAAAATGACCTTTTTTAAATCTTGGGTTCAATGAAATTTGTAGGTCCATGTCTTACCTTTCCATCCATATAAAGTAGACCTAAAATCGAGATCTACAGCTTGAGATATGACCCAATTACCGAATAGTGTTCTAGTTTGAACTGCACCAATATCTCTTTTCTAAATTTGACCATCTCTTTGTCTTTTAAATTTCAGTTCTTAAACTCATCAATCAATCCTTTTCATTTATGTGATAGGACTGCATTTAAAATAAATATTTACCATAAATTAAAGGTATCTGATATTATTAGATATGTTATTATAAAGCATGCTTTAGTTAAAGAGTTAATGATACTTCAAGTGCAAAATGATAATATAAAACCTTGATAAAAATATATTTTTAAGTACTAACCAATATTGGGCTAAAGACATGTGAAAATTTAATGATAGTTAAAGAATAACTAGTGATATTCTAAAAGTTACTTTTTAAACTCACTTTAAAGAAAAAGACAAACACGAAAAAGAGAGATAATATAAAATTCATGACCTACCCTATGCGGTAAGAATATCTCCACTTATGATTTCTTTCTTATAGTTATATCCATAGTTATTAAACCTGGACTAGCTTGGCGGTCAACCTGAAACTTGGTGGCTGGACCGGTTGAGGTAAGGTAAAGACCAGAATAAGTAAAAAACGAATCAAACCTGATTGACCTAGGCGAACCCAAATGAGACCTAGCATGCATATATATACATATATATATATATATCAACTTTCCTTTGAGTCATTGATAGCAAAAGGAAAGTTAGACAATCAGTTTCTATGGGTCCATTGACACGACAAAGAGATTAATGTCTTCTTCCAAGTGCAGGAGTGTCGAAGTAATAAATAACCCGGCAAGACCGAGGTCGAACCACAGGGAGGTTATTGTACAAATTATAAATAACAACAACAACAACAACAACAACAACAACAACAACAACAACAATAATAATAATAATAATAATAATAATAATAGTAATAACAATAATAAAGAAAAAGAAGAAGATGAGAACTTTGAGATGAAATATTAAAGCAAGGATTAAACAATGATAATAACAAATGTCAAGGTTAGAGGTTCCACTAATGGTATGTCAAACAAGTATAGTATACACTTTTATTGTTCAATTGGAATCCACACATAAAGGAGGTTCCATATTATAGATTGTTAACATGATTACATTAGTCATCTTATTCAATTAATGCTAATACTTGTAAATTTCGTCAAGCATTCATGATTATAACTTATGTTAACAACAAATCAAGTTCCTTTCATAGTTTAGGTGTCGGTTATACCATACATTATGAGCTATGAAAGTGCCAAGCATTTGTTGTACCAATTGTTATACAACATAAATCAAGATTAATCATTTAACAAGCAAAGTATTAAAGAGTGAACAAGATATCAAATATAAAACATGTTAGTATTAAACATTAAAGTTCATATTAAGTTTATACCATACTTATTCTTACACCATTAGTGTAACCTTTTCACCTTGACATAATTAATTTAGCTAGACATAATGGAAGAAAGAAAAATAGATAAACAAAATAAGAACATAAAAGTTAACTAAAGAAAGGAAAGGAAATGAAAGACATAAACTTGATATTAATGAAAACAAAGCATAAAGAATACAAAGAGAGAAAACAAGAGCATGATCTTGATCTGGACACCCAGATCCTAAATGCATGGCAAATGCCTCCTTTTATAGGCCAAAATTGGGAACTATTGATTTGATGACTAATTGATGAGTAGATGGCTAACCCTTGACTTGGTGATAATCCTTATCTTCTCTTGTCTGCCCAAAACGTCATTAATGACGTCAAAATTAGAGCCACTTGAAAACATGAAAGTTCTAGGCAATTGTCTCAACTTTCTTGTGTAAAACATTCAGCTCATTTCGACATCTAGAACTCCAGATATGGCCAAAATACTAAACAGTGCTCGGGCTGGAGGACAGATTCGGGCTTCTTTGTTGTTGCAATAATTTGGACTTGAAAATGGCCTTTTTAGATCTTGGGCTCCATATGAAAGTTGTAGGCCTATGTCTTACCTTTCCATCCATATAAAGGAGACCTAAATCTGAGATCTATAGCTCTAAATATGACCCAATTACCGAATAATGTTTCGGTTTGAATTGCACCAACATCTCTTTTCTAAGTTTGATCATCTCTTTGCCTTTGTAATTGAAGTTCTTAAAGTCATCAATCAATCCTTTCATTTATGTGATAGGCCTGCATTTAAAATGGACATATACCATAAATTAAAGGTATCTTATATTATTAGATAGATTATTATAAAACGTACTTTAGTTAAGGAGTTATTGATACTTTAAGTGCAAAACGATGATATAAAACCATGATAAAAATGCACTTTTGAGTACTAATCATCCATGCCCTAATTTCTTTCTTTAAGTCCCTGCCCTAATTTCTTTAAAGTTAAGTGACATGACCAAAAGATTGATATCTTCTTTTAAGTGCAGGAGTGTCGAAGTAATAAATAACCCGGTAAGACTGGATCAAACCACATGGAGGTTAATTGTATAAATTATAAATAACAATAATACAATAACAACAATAACAAAAATAGTAGTAGTAGTAGCAGTACTAGTACTACTACTACTACTACTACTATTAATAATAATAATAATAATAATAAAGAAGTTGATGAGAACTTTGAGATGGAAGATCAATATAAGGATTAAATATAAAAACAATTTTCAAGGTTAGAGGATACACTACTAGTATTTGAAACAAGTATAGTATAAACTCTTATAACTCCCATGAAAACCATAAACAAAAGAGATTCCAATCAAATTATAAATTGTTAACATGATTACATTAGTTATCTTATTCGAATAATGCTAATACTTGTAAATGTTGTCAGATATTGATGATTATAACTTATGTTAACAACAAATCAAGTTTCTTTCATGTCACAAGTATCGGTTGTACCATACAGTTTGTGCTATGAAAGTGCCAAGCATTTGTTGTACCAAGTGTTATACAACATAAATCTAGATTAGTCATTTAACAAGCAAAGTATTAAAGAGTGAATAAGATAACAAATACAAAATATGTTAGTAGTAAACATTAAAGTTCATATTAAGTTTACACTATACTTATTTTTACACTATTAGTGTAACTTTTTCATCTTGACATAATAAACTTAGCTATTAATGTTTAGTATAATAGTGTAAGAATATGTTTAGTATACACTCAACATGGACTTTAATGTTTCATACTAACATGTTTTGTATTTGTTATCTTATTCACTTTTAATACTTTGCTTGTTAAATGATTAATCTAGATTTATGTTGTATAATCTTGGTACAACAAATACTTAGCACTTTCATGACACAGATCGTATGGTATAACCGACACTTGTGCTATGAAATGAACTTGATTTGTTGTTAACATAAGTTATAATCATAAATACCTAACAACATTTACAAGTATTAGAATTATTCAAATAAGATAATTAATGTAATCATGTTAACAATTTATAATTTAATTGGAATCTCCTTTGTGTATGGTTTCCATTGAAGTTATTGATACGACGAAAAGATTGATGTCTTCTCCCAAATGCAGGAGTGTCGAAGTAATAAATAACCCGGCAAGACCGGGGTCGAACCACAGGGAGGTTAATAGTACAAATTATAAACAACAATTATAAACAATAAAAATAGTAACAATAACAACAACAACAATAATAGTAGTAGTAATAATAATAATAATAATAATACTAGTAGTAGTAGTAGTAGTAGTAGTAGTAGTAGTACTAATAATAATAATAATAATAATAGTAATAGTAATAATAACAATAATAAAAAAGAAGAAGAAGGTGACAACTTTGAGATGAAATATTAAAGTAAGGATTAAACAATGATAATAACAAATGTCAAGGTTAGAGGTTCCATTAATGGTATATCAAACAAGTATAGTATAAACTCTTATTGTTCACTTGGAATCCACACAAGGGAGGTTCCGATCATATTATAAATTGTTAACATGATTACATTAGTCATCTTATTCAATTAATACTAATACTTGTAAATTTCATCAAGCATTCATGATTATAACTTATGTTAACAACAAATCAAGTTCCTTTCATAGCTCAGGTGTCGGTTATACCATACAGTATGAGCTATGAAAGTGCCAAGCACTTGTTGTACCAATTTTTATATAACATAAATCAAGATTAGTCATTTAACAAGCAAAGTATTAAAGAGTGAACAAGATAACAAATATAAAACATGTTAGTATGAAACATTAAAGTCCACATTAAGTTTATACCATACTTATTCTTACACCATTAGTGTGTAACTTTTTCACCTTGACATAATTAACTTAGCTAGACATAATGGAAGAAAGAAAAATAGATAAACAAAATAAGAACATAAATAAGATAAGAGTTAACAAAGCAAAGGAAAGGAAATGAAAGGCATAAACTTGATATTAATGAAAACAAAGCATAAAGAATACAAAGAGAGAAAACAAGAGCATGATCTTGATCTGGACACCAAAATGCCTAAATGCATGGAAATGCCTCCTTTTATAGGCCAAAATTGAGAACTATTGATTTGATGACTAATTGATGAGTAGATAGCCAATCCTTGACTTGGTGACAATCCTTATCTTCTCTTGTCTGCCCAAGACGTCATTGATGACATTAAAATTAGAGCCACTTAAAACATGAAAGTTATAGAAAATTGTCTCAGCTTTCTTGTGTAAAAAATTCAGCTCATTTTGACTTCTAGAACTCCAGATACGACCAAAATACTGAACAGTGCTCGGGCTGGAAGACAGATTCGGGCTTCTTTGTTGTTGCAATAATTTGGACTTGAAAATGGCTTTTTTAGATCTTGGGCTCCATAGGAAAGTTGTAGGCCTATGTCTTACCTTTCCATCCATATAAAGTAGACCTAAATCTGAGATCTATAGCTCCAGATATGACCCAATTACCGAACAGTGTTCCAGTTTGGATTGCACCGACATCTCTTTTCTAAGTTTAATCATCTCTTTGCCGTTGCAATTAAAGTTCTTAAAGTCATCAATCAATCCTTTTATTTATGTGATAGGCCTGCATTTAAAATGGATATTTACCACAAATTAAAGGTATCTTATATTATTAGATAGATTATTATAAAACGTACTTTAGTTAAGGAGTTATTGATACTTCAGGTGCAAAATGATGATATAAAGCCATGATAAAAATGCACTTTTGAGTACAGTTATAAGAGTTTATACTATACTTGTTTCAAATACTAGTAGTATATCCTCTAATCTTGAAAATTGTTTTTATCATTGTTTAATTCTTATATCAATATCACATCTCAAAGCCCTCTTTGTCATAACCAAATTGAGGCCCTTTGGCTTTTAATTTAATTTTTACAAGGTTTAAAATGAAAAATTAAAAGATCAGAGATTTATTTTGATAAAAAGTGTGATTTGTCAACTTTCATAAAAATTAAGGACTACAATGTGCTTTTGTCATTCTATCTTTATCTTCAAGATAATCCCTATATTCAAGATAATCTTTATCTTCAATATAATCCTAATCTTTAAGATAATAATAGTTATTTGCTTTCAAATTTGATTCTTAATCAAATTTGAACTTCAAAGAAGAGAATGAGTTTGATTGAAACTTGGTTTCTCACACATGAAGGGACTCTGACACTATAAATACAGATCTCAGGGGGAAAGGAAAAAAAAAAAAGATGAACCCAAGAACAAAGAATTAACCCAGAAAAACAGAGCAAAAGAAAGAAAAGAAGGAGGGAGGATGATTAGACAGAAACCCTAGAAGAAGAGAAACATAAAAATAAAGGGGGCAACAAACTCTATACTAGCCGCCGCCCCCCTCAACCCTTTTTCTTCCCAGTCTCCCTCGACTTCGCCTTCAGCAACCATACGCCTAGGTAAGTTTCCTTCCTTTCTTGCTAAAATAATTAACTAGTTACCGTGTTTGTTAGGGGTGTGCTTGGCAAGCATAATTTTTATGCCTTGACCATAATTTTTATGCCCATTCTAATTTGATATTCAACAAACAAACCCCTTTTCGATTAAATAAAATTCCAAAATATATGGGGCCTTTGCTGATTTATTTGTGGACCCCTCGTATTTTTTTTCTTTATGCTTGTATTTTTTTTGTAGAAGTGCTCAATTTATGGACTATTTATGTTAAATACAAATATGTCATGCAATTTTTTTTCTAAAAAAACCTTCCATCTAAAAAGGGAAAATAATAATAAAGGATAAATAAAAAAATAAAATTGAAAATTTCTTCTTCAAATTCATTTTTTGTGAAAACATTCACTAACATTAGAGTCATGAGTATTGTATTTTTGGTTTTGTGCGATATTTACCAACGCCAGAGGTGAAAATATTCATAGGAATTGTTTACTGACGCTAGAGTCAGGAACATAAAATTAACAAAAAATAAAAAAAATGTGTATGCATGAATAAAAATAATGTAAATTTATTGGTTTATTCACTGACCCAGAGTCAGGAATAAAAAATCAGTTCAAATTTATATTATTTGTTATTCATTGTATTTTATTTTATTTAGCTAAAAAAATAAAAAAATATGCATGCGTAAAAATAAATTTATTTGATTTGTTTATTCATTGACGTTAGAGTCAGGAATAGTAAATATTGATTTAGATTTATTTTATTTCTATAGTTGCGTAATATTTACCAACACCAAAGTTGGAAATATGCGTAGTTAAATATTCACTAACAGTAGAGTCAGGGATATTATAAGCAAATTATTATAACACAAACTAATAAACATATAGCAATTTAAGACGAAACTAGCAATGCAGCCTGTCTTAGGCAGGATGTTTAAGGGGTGATAATATATTTCCTTTTACGTAACTAGTCCCAAACCATAGAATCTCTATTGACCAATTACGGTTCCTAGTGACCATAATAGTAGGTGGCGACTCCTTAAACAAGACCATTCCCCCACCAAAGAACTGGATGCCAAAAATTTATTCTTTTCATGAATTAAATTTTTAAGGTCGTCACGATGTCGGGTGTAACACTCTTTAATATTATTGTTATTGTTGTTGTTGTTGTTGTTGTTGTTATTGTTATTTATAATTTATATAGTTAATCTCCCTATAGTTCGACCTTGGTCTTAATAGGTTACTTGTTACTTCGACACTCCTGAACATACGAGAAAACATTAATCTTTTAGTTATGTCAAATGAATTAATTAATTAAGAGCTGACTTGAAGAGAGGGAACATAACCATAGAAAAGAAAGATACCATTGTTAAGTTATAGACTACTTTGGGTAATAGGTAATTTTGCCTTAATATTTGCACATCACTAATGCCTTTTATTTTCTTAATCGATTTTAATTTTAGTTAAATGAGATAAAAAAAAAATTATCAATCGTTCAACTTCTTTTTCAAAGAAAAGAAATGGCCATTGTTAAAGAAAGCAAATGTTGCACCTATATAACTTAAAACTAGTCTCTTCATCTCTTATTTTTAATAAAAATATTAAAATATAAGTTGAAGATGTCTTGTCAATTGCTGCATAAGCAATGCTTTATTGAGAGGGCCTAGAAAGTAATCTTTCTATCTAATAGTTGTTGCTTGGAAGGGAGTGGGTCTTTGAACATTCTTGAACTTTGGTTAATCCAAATCATAATAAACATCATAAAAATATCAAAAGTGTTCTTCCTCTTTCTAACCTTGCTTAATTCATCAAAAACCAATTCCTATCTATCAACTCAATTTTGAAAAATAATTGAAAAACTCTATTAAATGAGTTCTAAGAAGTAGTGGCACATGTATGCATTGAGGAGATCAAATGAGGAAGGCTAAGATTCTTTATTAAATACCTCTAAGAAAGTATGAACTGAACATTCATTTTCTGTTAGATGAGTTTTGATTTCTAAACCTGAAATTGCCATCATAAACACTAGCTAGGGAAGTTAGGATGAGCTTTTCTTGTCATTATATCACTTTCTACTAGGACAATGCTTTCTGTATTCTTTGCTACTATTGCTTATATATTCTCTATATTCTCCTTAAACAGAGTTGTAACTGGACTTAGGAATCCATGAGTTACTGGAGATAGAGGATCTAGATCCTTTTTTAGGAAAAGTGAGTTCAACTCTTACATTTTGTTTACATTATCTTATTGCACTAAATCAAGAAGTTTTTGCTATACTTATTATTCTGTAAATTTGCTTTTTGAGTGCTCAACATTTTATATGACCATGTGATTGGCAAAATTTGATTCTCATATAATTGTTGCCAGCTTATTTATGAGGCAAGAAGTATTATTGAATAAAATACTTTCATTTTTTATTGTTGATTTAAAAGTGAATTAAACATTTATTTGTGAGCCAAGAAGTATGAAGGTGTGTCTTGGTCATAGATTCGAGTTGACTCAGTCATTTTACCGGGTCAACTACCGAGTCAAGTTTTATAACTATTGTTATATCTCTCTGTTTCTTTAAAGTAGATCTTGGAGAATAACTAATATGATGTCATTAGTTACTCCCTACGTGCTATAAAATTACTTAAAGGCATGTGAAGTTCAATTATAATCTTTATCTATTAGTTTTTATAATATTCTAAAAACAAATACATAAATTATATTCAATGTAGCTAATGCAGACATGTCTAGTATGAATAAATTATATATTAGGAATATATAAAAAGCACTCAAGCATTATCTCATCTAATACAAACCAAATCATGTTCTAATTTAGCCCTTAAATATCCATTGACTATTTTTGCAAGATCGAGTATATCTCTTAAATCATACATTAGAATGAGTTGAAATAGTATATGGAGATATTAGACACATGAAAATATATCTTGATAAATTTTTACTTCAAATAGAGCTCAGGAACATATTATTTCAAAGGATCAAAGTTACTAGATAAATCTTATAAAATCTATCACACTAGACTTTGTGTTCTATTTGAGACATATTTAAAGCTACAATTGAACTTTTGCTACAATTCAAGTTGACCTAGAAATTAGACATTCAATCTTTCCAATGTTAGGCCTAGTAATGCATCTAGATGAGAGAGACCAAAGTGTTTGAAGTTAGGACTAAAAATCTACCATGAACTTACAAAAATCGAATATTAGGGCTATATGGAGGAATTTAGGCATAAATACTTTGTTTTTATTATTGAATTGAATTTAATTTATTTATTTGATGTTGAATAATTATTTTTAATTTGGGTTTGTTTTATTAGTGGATTTACTTTAGTTGATTACTAGTATAGGTTTATTAGCTTGTAACCCAAAAAGGGTTAGTTAAAGTAAATTGTATTATGTTTCTTCATATGAAAATTTTTACAATAAGTTAAAGAACAAACGTGAGTTTTTCTTTATTTATTTATTGCAAAACAACTCTTTTTTACAAGGACAAAGATCATACACTAACTTATCAAAGATTAAATGGTTTTATGGCATCATTCGTATATTTAGAGTTCTTAGATACAATGTTATTTTTCGATCCAAGTTTTTTTCTAATACCTTTGGTTTTTAGATACATGGTTATGTCTGGGTAAATGTTATATCAAATCTGATTTTTAGTTTTATGTGTTGTTATGTATTTCATTAGGGATTGCTTGAGCATATGATCAAGAGGTCCGCATCAATTCCTCATAAATCCATGTAAGATAACCACCAACCTATCATATAGATTGTTATGATGTGCAGGGCGTCAAATGACGAAGTTGCCTCCTGAAATTAAAAGGGGTTTTGAGTTTAATCATAAAGTTATGATTATAGAGTTCATGAGTTGCTACCTAATATTATGGTTACTATAAAACCTAATAGTTTGCAAGAGTCTAGGTAAATGAACTAGTAGTGAAAAGACAAGATGCATCACCCCTAATATATTCTATCTAAGGTAAGTTGTATTATTAATTGATTTTTTTCTAGATCATGTTTCTATTTATTAGTCTCATCTAAAGTTTAAGGCAGTTTTTCCTTCGTAAGAAAGTCTCTACCTTATTGGGTTAAATTCTAATCGTTCTATAGCCCAGATTTAGCATCGTATTCATTTTCTATTTTATATTTTCAATACTTAAGGGTATACTTTATAATATAATTTTATACTCCTATAACTAAATCCTAATGCTCTGAATAACAAACTAATTGCAATGAGATTTTTGATATTTTGATCAAACTCTAATGGATAATTATAAACTAGTTACAATATCTATTTTGCATTTTTAAAACATGATAAAATATGATTTTATTCTTTTTAGAAAATATGCATGAAAATCCTTTAGGATTTGGCTATATGCATGTAAACAAAATATTTTTTGTTTTTGGAATGAAAGTTTATTTTTGAATTTTTTAGATTTTTTGAATTTTGAAGAAAAATCAAATATTTTTTTTATACTTATTCTATGTCTTATAGTGTAAGTCCACAATTTGATATTAGATAAAATTATTGAAAAAATACATGATGAACCCACAAATGACTTTAAAATGGTCTTTGTAGTTTTTTAGATTTTTTTTTATGGGGTACTCGGTCCTGAGGCCTAGGTCTGGCCCAACTAAGTTAGGTTGGGTTGAGTAAAAACCCAACAATCTCTTCTTTTTTTAAAAAAAATGGGCTAGTAACTGTCTTAGCCTAGTGACCATGTTAATTATTGTCTATTGCAGAATGAATTCATGTTCTATATGCAGACAATAATCATAGGAGAAGGGTTAATGGAAAAGAGAGAAGAGAGAAGGTTACGTGGCTTAGAGGTGGTGTGGCTATCATTGCTAGGATGTTCGGTATGAGGATAGTGGTCTAGCCATCTTACTAGCAACGTAAATGGTTTAGCTAAAAGAAGAGCTACTGGTGTAGTGTTCTCCATTGAAGCAAGAGATGAAGTTGAAAGGGTGTTGGGCTGTTGTTGGTCATAGTATAGAGGTTGAAGCTACTGAAGTACACGATGAGGGAGTTGGTTGAAGCTGCGGTAAAAAGGGAGAAGAACAAGGTTGGCAGATGAAAATACTGTGAAAAAGCTAATTTTTTGCTCATTTTTCACTCTGATTTCTTCATCTTTAATGCCTAAAATTCACCCCTATTTATTAGGTGTGAAAAAGGAACATCTTGTCTTTATTAGGGACAAATCTTGACTTTTGATTTAAACGAGAAGGATCTCATCCGTTGGCTTAAAGTTATCATAATAAGTTATGAAATTTGGCTACTAAAAGTTGATCGCGCCAGCCTTTGTAGGGCAGCGTCGTGACGACTATAAAGCCAACTGGCTAACAAGAATTACGCTGAGGTCTAGTACGGTGTTAGCCCATTAAAGTGATGTCTTATTTGGTGGAGAGATAAGGCATTAAATGCCCTTAAAAAGTAGTCAATCGAGCAACCTTTCAAGTATAAAAAGTTAAAGATGATGAATAGTAGTCAAACGACAAGTTGTGTGACATCTTTATATATATATATATGTATGTTTTTATGTTGGTCAAAACAATGTTATTTTGTATCAAAATAAACTGTTTTGGTTAAAACCTATTGTTTCATTTAAATGAAATGACGTCGTTTGGATATCCTTAAGGTTTTAATTAGAGATTTTACTAAAATTCAATTCAGTCCTTTGGCTTTTAGTTTATTTTAATTGTATCTCTAATTGACTTAAAACTTTTAATTTTTTGTGATTTTACCCTCGTCAAACTCCATTATCAATCGTAAATTTTAGCGCCTTTTCATTTTGGTTATTGATTTTGGATTTATGCAAATTGACCATTAAACTTTTAATTCACTTCAATTTTACCCTTGTTTTCAACCAAATTGAGTCCTTGAAGTTTAGCGCATTTTTCAAAAAGATTCTTAATTGTGAATTTCTTCAACTTAACCTTTAATTGACTTTAAACTTTAATTTTTTTTTATAATTTTATCCATGATTTCAATAATTAACCTCGTAAAATTTGAATTTGATACTCTAAAATTTCAATTAATTCCCTAATAAAATTAATTTAACCCATTAAAAATATAATTAGATCTTTTTTTCTAATTAAATCTTTTAATTTGATCCAAATTAATTCTTAAATATAAATAAACTTTTTAATTTGGCTAATAATTAAGGCAAATCAACCTATTAAAAATTTAATGAAGTTTTTGGATTTAATTTTTATGCAAATTCATTTAATATTTATTTATTTTGACTTTAAATTTATATTATCTTTTATCTTTTATGTTTTGGATACGATTTACCTTTTATGTTTTGGATTCGATGAAGCATGATTAAGCTTAAAATTTCATCTGAAACTCTAGCTTGATTCTTCTATATATTTGAAATTTTTCTCAACTTGTTGTTTTGGCCAAGTTGTTAGGTTTTTTTGTTATTATTACTTTTATTTGATAATTTTTTATTTTTATTATTTTTATAAAAGAAAAAAGATAAATTTAAGAAAAAAATCCAAAAATAAATTATACCCTGCTAAACAGAAAAGGCTCGTGGGATGCAATATATAATCTTCAAATTGCATAAAAAACTTAGTGATTCCCACTCACTTTTAACAATTTAAATCCAATTTAACGTCCCTAAAAGATATGCTTCGACCATGTAATGGGATGTGGAAAAAGAGAAAGATACCCTCTCCTACGCCAATTGAAACCTTAACAGATCAAAGCTCGAATGATGCCCCAAAAAAAAACAATAAAAATAAAAAAGCACACTATTGCAGCTAAATATAAACAGGTCTGTTTGAACATATCATGGGTACCACCAAGAACAAATATCTGGCACATGTATTCTGTTAGCTTGGTAAACCCTACAAGAGAGACCCTCATACATGCTCAAATTCATTCCCAAGCAAAAATCAACAAACATCACCAGCGAAAGTCTCACTTCTTAGTCGGAAAATATACATATATCTCTGTGATTCTATCACGTAATCTTCTTCCAAAAAAATTTGAAGAACGAACAGTAAGGAGCTTAAACCTATACAACAGAAGAATTTTCTTGACTATTTTTGTTTTCTTTCAATATGAAAGTCAACTTGAACCACTTGATTTTCTTTGTTAGGTGGAATCAATGCCTTGTTATCTCTCTTCAACATTCAGAGCTCTGGTTTCAAATGCCCTGCTGAGAGCATTAGTATCTACAGGTCAGGAAAATGGTAACAAAAGCTTGTTGAGTTGAGATTATAAGAACTGCTGATTACCATTTGGTCCTAAACTGTCAACAGTTGAACTGGAGTCAAATCCCATTTGGAAAAAGCTCTGGAGCTCGTTATCTAATACAGCCTACACGTATGGAAACAATTCCAAGGATAAGTTTCTGATGAGCAATTGATTCTTCAGAGCATTTGCAAAGATCCTTCACTTACATGTGCTGGAGAAAACTGTGGATTGGAATTTGGAATAATTGGCATGCCAGGTTGAAAAATCCCATGTGAATACTGGTGCGAGTTTATCCCAGGACTGAATCCTAGAATAGCTGCATTACCACCACGTGGATGAAGGTTCTGGATGGAAGGGAAACGTATTAGACTTTATTCAAAGAAACATATATGAATATTGTGTTGAAATTCTTTCACCTAAACCTTGCTTACATCTTTAGATTGAATCTTCTCAACGTCATTGTACAGTTCTGGATTTACAGTTGCTAGTTTCATTGACAAAAACTGCAATAGCAGGCAACATATCAGTGACTTATAGTCAAGTGGAAGCACAGATGGCTTCAGTAATTTTAAATTTATCATGTAGAACTCCTGGTGTTTACATCTGGTGTTCACATCTTTCAATCAAGTATTCTCTGCAGATGTCATTCTTGTAAAAAAGAAGCTAGAGCTGATTCTCATCTATTTGATTACAGGAATCACAGATTATAAATCACTGTCCTTTATGGGCAATATATCCCCTGCACCTCAGTTAGACTATAGAAATAGTAAGACCTTTTGCAGAGCCTAAAAAACATATACTTTTCATTTATTCTGCTTCCACCAGCTCTGAAGGTGCATTATTGTGTTTTTCTAGAGGTTAGAGCTAAGCTCCATTTCAAACTAGCAAGCTTATGATGTGGCTAGTGAGCATGATGAGCACAAATCCACATGCCAAATTCATGGACGATAATCTCAATCTTAGAACAGCATACCTCAACCTGCTGTTGCAGTGATTGCACATAGTTGATGATCTCATCAAGCATCACCGCTTTGCCAGTAATCTAAAACAATGATCAGCACCAAACAAATCAGCATCCTGTTATTTTTAAGATTCTCAAGTAATTAAGGCAGCTTCAACGATCAACACCAAACTAATCAGCACCCTGTTATTTTTAAATCGAAGAAAGTTGAAAATTCTCAAGTAATTATGGCAGATTTGAAGCTGATTTGTAGGTAGTAAAAACAGAAAGTCAGATATTCTTTTCTATAAATCAGAACCCAACAATAATACCTGTTTATATGCAATTAATAGCTGTCCTAGTATAGATCTGTAGATGTTGCATATATTCAGGAATTCATTTTGAAATAAAATGAGAAGTCAGAATTTAACAATTCTCCATATGATATCAGAGCCTAAGCATATATTTTTTTTTTTTGAGCCTATCTCTCTCTAAATCTAGGATTTCTCATCTTCTTTTCTCATTTTTCCTGACAATCCTAGTCACTTGCTCTAGCAGACCTGTCTAGATCTAAAAACATGTCTAAAAACACTACAAAAAAAACCCCAACTATTAGGTGAATTCCAGAGTTTACAGTCATCCTACCAACTGAATGGGAGAAACTATCTAAAGTAATCACAGATAGTAAAAACCTTTCTCAAAGGAAAGGGAAAGATTAATCATTTGATGGATAATCCTCCCAATCCAGAAGACCCAAAGTTTACACTTTGGGATGAAGAAGACTCCATGATTATGTCATGGCCATGGAACTCTATTATGCTAGAAGTTTAGGGGCCTTATATGTTTCTGGTTATAGTAAAATAAATATGGGATACACTGAGACAGACCTACTCTAAAGTGAAGGATGTTGCATTTATCTATGAGATTAAGATGAAGCTTTCAATGACCAAATAAGGTAAAATGATGGTTATTGAATCTTACAATGCTATGAAAAGTTTCTGGTTGGAATTGGACTATTATCAAGATTTTAAGATTCAGTGTAGTGATGATGCTGTGATTTTAAAGAATTATGTAAAAAGAGAAAGGATCTTTGAATTTCTTAGTGGACTCAACATAGAATTTGATTAAATGTGAGTCTAAATACTTAGAAAGGAATCTTTGCCCTCACTCAATGAGGTATTCTCAGTAATAAAGGCTGAAGAAAAAAGGAAAGAACTGTGATGCTTGAGGTCCCAGATACTAAAGGTTCTGCTATGATGATAACTAATAGCAGAAACCTAAGTGATGCTAGCAAAAACCAAAATGATGTCATGAATGGTGTAGAAGTGTGAAGACTAAAGGGAGAAAATTCTTCAAAGATGATCAGTTTTGTAACTATTGCAAGAAAATAGGTCATACAAAGAAGACATCCTGGAAACTCCTTGGAAAACCACCAAAGAGAGGGTGTAATGGAGGATACAAATGGAACCATTCAAGAGGACATGCACACTTAACAAATTCAGAAGAGTCAAGTGAGAAAATTAAACAAGAGGAGATTGAAAGCTTAAAAACCTTACTTAATACAATGGAGAAACCATCTGGATCATTCTCTCTTGCTCAAAATGGTGAAATTCCAATTTCTCATGTTTTTAATGCCTTAAACAAGGATCATCCCAGCATTCGGATTATTGACTCAGGTGCAACAGACCATATGACTTATTTTACTAGTGTCTTCACATCATATCAACCGTGTCCTAGCAGTAAGAAAATCATAATGGCTGATTAATCTCTAAACACAGTCGTAGGCTAGGAAACAATCCCTCTTAATCCTGTATTTACTCATAAAAGAGTATTACATGTTCCTAATCTTACTGCAAATCTATTATCTATCCAAAAACTAATTAAAAACATAAAGTGTAACTTTCTTTCTTGATCACTACATATTTCAGGACCTAGCTACAGGGAGGACAATTGGGTAAGCTAGAGTCAGGGATGGGTTGTACATGCTTAGAGTGAGGCAGCAATAGTAAATCCCCTTCTCTACTATTCATTTCAGTTAATTCTAATAAAATTGATATTTAGAATCATCATCGTTTAGGACATTTATAATTTAAGACTGTTATAAACATGTTTTCATTTTTATTTAAAAATCTTGATGTTGAACAATTTCATTGTGAAATCTATGAATTTGCAAAGCACCATATAGTGCCTTTTCCTATAAGCAATTCAAGATCTGCGTCTCGATTTACAATAGTTCACTCGGATAGATGAGATCCATATAACATTCCTAATATTTTAGAAGCAAAAGGTTTTGTAACATTTATTGATAATTGCACCTGAATGACTTGGGTTTACCTTCTTAAAAGAAAATCTGATGTGAGTCATATTCTTCCAAACTTTACAAATATGATAAGGAATCAATTTAGGTTAGCATTAAGGGTTTTAGAACTGATAACGCTAGGGACTACTTTAATCAGATTTTATCATCATACTTTGAAAAAGAATGGATTATTCATCAATCATCTTGTGTCAATATTCCCCAACAAAATGGGCTAACAGAAAGAAAAAATAGACATCTCCTTGAAACTACTCAAGCTTTAGTTTCCAACATCAAGTTTCAAAAAATTATTGAGGGGAAACAGTTTTAACCTCTACGTATTTGATAAATCGAATACCTTTAAGAGTTATTGGTTTCAAAAGTCCTTTAAACTATTTGTCAGAATTCTTTCCAAAGAATAATTTTTATTCTAAAATTCTCCCAAGGATCTTTGGGTGTGTCACCTATGTTCACATTCATAAACATCAATGAGAAAAACTTAATGCTATTTCATAAGATATTCCATCAAACTAAAAGGTTACAAATGTTATCATCCATCTTCAAAAAGATTTTTTGTGTCAAAGGATGTAAGTTTTAATGAGAATCAGTCTTTCTTCAACAAATGTTCTCTTCAGAGAGAGGAAAACAACATAAAAAGTAAGACTAACAATGACTTCGATATTTTTTTCATTCCAAATCCTATCTAGGCAGTAATCATCTCCCATTTCACCATCATATGAATGTCCAAATATTACTTTGCAAGGAGAAACTCTTGCTGACAGACCTCTTCAGGTATATAAAAGAAGGACACAGCCTGATTTGACTCTCTTGCAAGCCCATGAATCCAAACCAGAGCAAGGTAATGAACTTTCTCATTAATCTCTACCTACTCTTAACCTTGATCAGCCACTTGCTATTAAGAATCAAATGGGATAAACCAATAAAGTTGTATTGTGACAATAAGTCTACCATTGCAATAGCACACAATTCAGTGCAACATAATAGAACTAAACATGTGGAGGTAGACAAACATTTCATCAAAGAAAAGTCAGAGAGTGGATTGATATGCACTCCTTATGTGCCTATCAGGGAACAACTTGCTGATATACTTATTAAAGGTGTTCAAAATCCTGTATTCAAAAACACCTTGGACAAGCTGTTGGACAAGTTGGGAATGAAAGATCTCTTCCATCCAACCTGAGGGGGAGTGTTGAAGATTCTGAAGTAATTAAGGCAAATATGAAACTAATTTGTAGGGAGTAAAAACAGAAAGTCAAATATCCTTTCCTATAAATCAAAACCTAGCAATAATAACTATTTATGTGTAGTTAAAAGTTGTTCTAATATAGATTTTTAGATGCTGTATATATTCATGAATTCATTCTGAAATAAAGTGAGAAGTCAGAATTTAACAACTCTACATAGAAATAATTTACATTAAAAAAGGCAGACCACATTTAAGTACCTTATTGCATCCTGGAACAAGTTCTTGTAGCATTCTCATCCGCTCACTAATCTTTTCTCTTCTCACCTGCAAAAAGACTTCTATGTTCAATATGAAAATGAGCCAGGTCATTTTCTGATTTTAACACTCAATAATGAGAAGGTACCCTCTCTGCAAGGCTGTGGCTATTGGTAGCTTGACCCCTTCTGGCTCTTACATGAATGTAATCATCTTTAGGAGCTTCCCCACTCTGAGGATTGTCTTTAGCTTGTTTAGCTACCTGTTTGCCACGCAAAGTAGCACCACAGTTTTGTTCAACTTTTTGTTTCTTCTCATCCAGTTCTTTTGCAATATCAGAACTCTCTCCAGAAGGATCCTTTTGAAACTCTCCTTCAGCATTCTATATTCAACAACAAAAGATTCAAGAATTCACAAACTTGGAAACACACAATTACAATGCTGCAGAATCTTTAAAATGCTTACTTAAAAGAGAAGACCTAATTCAAATTACCTTGTTTGGATCAAATGGAGAATTGGACTCGGCCACTAGTCTTCTTCTCTTTCCATTTGGTAAGGCTCCTATAGTTGTTTCTTCGGATAATTGCTGATCTTCCTGACGTTTTGCACCATGTGCAGTGCTCTCATTGTTTGCCTCCTTGTAATTTGGAGGGCACCCAGCATTAACAATCTGGCCGCACTCAGTTAGGCCAACAGAGCCAACCATTTCTGAGAAATTCCCACTTCCAAAGCCAGGAAACTTTGGCACCAGCTCAACAAAGCCTGAATCAGATGGGTAATGAACAAGGTGGCAGGTGTTACTAATTCCTGGGTTTTCCATTACAATTGGGAAAGAAGAATTGGAAAATTCACTTTGAGACCCTGTTGATGAACCACCAAAATTCCCAATCTGGCTAAGTGAAACAACTGGATCCCAAGCAGACACATAGAAGGGGTTAGTGTTCATTCCTGAAGATGGACATTTCATAACACTCTCAACTCTATTTTGATATCCCAAATCACCATTTTTATCACCGCTACCATCCATGTCCTGGGACTCAAAAGCTAAACCCCCAAAGCCTAAAGAATAACCTATATATGTGATTGAGGAGAAACCCCAAAACAACAGTCAGCGAAGACTAGTGCTAAATATACCTATGTATATAACAGAAGGAACTATATATGTGGTCATATCTTGGAGGACTCAGCAAGGAACAAGTAACCTTGGCAGCTTTATAAAACTGTGAGGGTGCTATAAAGTAAAAGAAACCCCACGCAGCAGCACTCCATAAACAAAGTGAAAAAAGTGATATCCAATGTAACATGCATAAAATCTACCCAGCACCAGCTACATGCTTCAATATTTGAAAGAACCCTACGATCAAGTCTTCTCTAATTTGCAAGAGAAAAAAATTGGAAAACGCTTCCTACAGACAACAAAGTGAACCTTTCAGAGCATAAAGTAGACACAGACAAACAATGGCATTAGGTAACAAACAGCTCATCAAAAGGAAAGCAGATTCCCTTTTTTTCACTTTTGTTGGACTAGAAAAAATATTTCACCTTCTCCACACATTTAAGCAGCAATACATTGATCTTGTTTCCCTTGAATCTCTTCAATTAAGACCTAAATTCAAGATGATCACCACAAAACTTGAAGCAATGAACTCGGAATAAGCAACATGGTATCTTGAGAAAGTCCTAAAAAGGAAAAGACAACAAGTTCCAAGTTTTGAGAATTAATGACCAAACAACCCCAAGAACCCAGAAAAGGTCAGGCACCCTTTCGCAATATTCTCAGATGGGTGTCCAGAGAAGAATCAATTTCTGCTTGAATCATGCAAGAAGTGAAATTAACTGATTTTCATTCACGGTCTCCTAAATGGGTGATTTGAGAGTACCCTGAAAAGCATCAAATGCTTCTTCAAATAGACAAGAAAAAACCAAAATTCACCAAATGGGCACTTCTCCAATCAGTAAAAGAAGCATAAAATTCCAACCTTACTGATAGATCACAGCAATGCAGAGACCAGCGAAGCTAGAGAAACGGAGAGTGTGAATACAAAAGTAAAAGAGAGAGGGTAGTCTCTTGGGTTACCTGCTCGAGTCAGGTGACAGGTACTATTTTAAAAGCATAAAGTTACTAACGACTGCCCACCTGCTCTTGTTGCTAAATTATTACAGAACCCGGTCCAAACCATTTTCCTGTTTTTCAATGGTTGATAACCTTGTTTAAAAATCATTAATGAAAAAATGAAAAATTAGTTTTAAAGAAAGGAAAGTAATTTGTTTAAAAAAAAACACTTTTTGAAACTCAAAAAAAAAAATTGAAATGACTAAATATTTTTATTATTTTTTATTTTTATTTAAAATAATTTTTTATTTTTTATCTATGTTATCCTTATTTTTTATTAATATTTTTTATTTAGAATAATTTATAAAATTATTTTTTTAATTTCATATTTTTTTCAAATTTTCTATCTATTAAATTTTATTCATATTTTTTTAATAAACTCAAAAAAAATAAAGTATAAAAAATTATTTTTTAACTTATTTTAACTTATTTTTATAACATAATCAATACTAAAAATTATTTTTCAACTTATTTTTCTTGATATTTTTAAATATAAAAAAATAATTTACTTTCCAATAATTCCTTTTCTATAACTATTTTTTCAAAAAAATATTTTTCTGTAAATAAACATGGCTTAAAAATAAAATAAAGAAGACAATTCAATTAAAACCTGATACATATTGACCCAAGTAAATGATTGTTTTCAAACCTAATAGATAATAGATAGGATATAATTATTGTCAAAATTATATATATTAATTATTTTATTTTTTATTAATTAATAAACAATAAATATTTCTTTATACCCAAAATCTTATGAATAATTTATGAATATTTAAATTATAAATAATAAATAAAATATATATATATATCAATAAATTCATTTGATTCAACTCATTATCATTCCTATGTTAAAATCATTTTACACGTAATTTTTTTTACTTTTACTATATTTTAAAAAATTATAGAAACCCTGCACAGCATGCTTTTCTTTTTTTAGAGACAAAAGAAAAATAGAAAATGATTTCTCTGAGAAAAAAATTGGATTGGAAGAGGTTCCTCTCCTCAAGTCCAAGCTTTGCCTGCTTGTTACGTAGATTGCTTGCTTCTTTGACATCTACTTTTTTTTTTTTCTTCTTTTGCCCTTTTTACCGACACATTTGCCAACTATTATAACAGACCTCTTTTGCTGTTACACGCTCATCTTTCTCGGTGCCACCAAGCCCTCATTGCATATGTTTTTATTTGTTTTGAGAAATCTCATTATGCGCTTCAGGTCCATCATTCTCCATCAGCCCCACCACTCTCCTTCAAATTGTTTCACGTGGCCCCATCAAATCCCTCTTCCCATGCATCCTCAAACAATCAAATCAATGATCTTAATTTAGAGTTTTTTACGAATTTTCATGTTCGAAATTATTTTAAATATTAAAAATTTAATTTTAAATGATATTTAAACTCTAAAAAAAAATTAAAATTAAATTAAACATTAAATCCTATCTATTATATTACAAAACTTAATGATAAAACCAATTTTTCAAAATACTCATATTTTGTTACCCTATCAAGAGGGTAATATAAAAAATTAATAATAGAATATCTTTTCAAGATATATGAATGCAATTTTTTAATCAAATAAATTTAAGTTAAATACTTTAATAGAATTTCATTACTATAAAAAATTGATTCTAAACCGCTTATAAAAGTTTAATCACCAATAGGTGGCTGGTTTTAAGTTTTTTTTATACTTGGAAAAGGCAGTGGGTTCAAATTCATCCTTGTCTTGTTTATTATTAACTATTGAGACTAACCAGGATACCACGGTGCTGAGTTTTTTTATATATATTTATTATTTATCGAGTAAAACATTTAAATATTTATATCCTATTTATTGGGTTTTAGATATTTATTATCCCTCTATTATTTATTATTTAATATGAAATAAAAATGTGTGTGTATTGAAGTAGGTATGCATATATTAAATGATTAAATTATACATGTTACAAATATGTATGTGAATTATGAAATATTGAAATATGCATACACAATATTAAATTTAAAAATAAATAAATAAATATTCTATATATAAATATATATATATATATATATTTGCAGTTATGTTTCCTGATATCAAGTTGACAATATAAATGTATTTACAGCTAACTAGTTTTTTTATATTTTTCAAATTCAAGATTTTTTTATTTTAAAAATCCAAAGAAATCGAATATTGTTTTTTCAATGTCTTGCTCATCCTTGTAGTTGATTAGTTAGGTTTAAAAAGGGGTCTAAATCACAAGGGGCTGCCTTTTATCTGATGGTTGTTTTATACGTGATTATCAGACAAGTCACGATTGTGCGGCTATGATTAGGGAACTCAGAAGAGAGTACTGTAGGTGAAGGAAGCGGAGGACAGTGTCTCCAAGTTTATATATTTTATTTAAGCCATGTTATTTTATCAATTAACGCCTGCGGCAGTCTTTCTTCTTCTTCTTATTTTTACTTTGGAGGCTCTGGCAGATGGAGAACACAGGGAATAATGGAATCTAATCATCAGTTTTACCCTCTTGTCCTGGTACAGTTTCCAGCTGTAGGTGAGAGTATGCACAAAAAAAAAAAAAAAACCCTCGACTAACCAAACCTGGTCAAACCAAATAATATGGTCAACTTCGAGCCTGGCTGTGGCCTTGCTGGAATTTGGTAGTATAATGAGACCCGAAATTAATCGTTCGAGAAGCGTAATAATGCTGTGCGAGACAAATGATGAATGAATTGTTTGCATGGTAAATATTCGTTTGTTTATTATTTTTTTTAGATTAACGTGACTGTCTGGGCTAATTTACGCGCACCATGACTAATCCCACGGGTCCTAAAGTTAACGACCATGTAAGCCTCCAGTGGCTATCATATGAGCAACTAAAGACTCGAACCTGAGATCACAGAGGGAACAAACCCTTTAATCCCAAATTCTTACCACTTGACCACCACCTAGATGGTTATTTGTTTATTTATTATTAAAAAGAAAGGTGGCGGATGAGGGAGTTTCAATGTAGCTTTATATCCATGTTGTGTAGATTATTATAGTAAAATTATTTTATTATTTTTGGATGGTTTAAATTTAAACTTTTGATTTAGTGATATTTTTTTTTTTTACTTGGGAGGTTATTAAAAGATTATATATATATATACATATAAATTTTTTACATAAAAAAATATTATTTTATTATTGGAGTCAATAAAATTTAGAACTGTTAACCAAAAATTTTCTTGGCATAATATTTATAATAATAAAAGTACTTTTTTTGCTTGTGAAATAAAAAAAATAGGCTGTTAGATAAAAATGTTTAAGTTTTTTTAATTTTCATGTATAATAAAATAATATTTTTAACCTACAAACATAAAATAAGCATTGCCTTTCAAAATATTTTCACATGAGTGTTTATATAATTAAAAGGATCATAAAAATATTTTAATATTTTTCTCATTTTATATATCATCACATTAGAAATGGAAAGTAATGATAAATAATTATTCATTAAAAAGCTAATAACCCAAATAGTATGCATATTTTGTAAAATTAAACAAAGGAATTTTGAAAATGCTATATTTTATTGTAATAAAATTTTATAATTAAATTATTTTTATTTATCAAATTTAATTATTGATGTTGTAATTAAAGAAGTTGTGTTTTTTTTTTATGTATTATATAAATTGTGATAATTGAAGGTGATCCATTTAAGTTTTAGATTCACTTATAGTTATAACTTAAAATTTATTACTATTACTATTAATTTTATTGAATGAGTATTGAAGAAAATAAATATTGTTGTGATAATTAAATTATAGGTGTTTCGGGGGACAAATGATATTTGATTGCTAATGATATTTGATTGCTAGCTGATTGTGAATATATTGGATTGATAATTTGCTATTGAAAATAAAGAGAAAATTCTACCAAATTTTTTTATAAAAATAATAATAATAATAATATAAAAAATTTTAGTTTATTATAATTGATATTAATTCAAGAAAATTAGGGTTGTCATAGTTTACATAGAACTTAAGTTTTTTTTTATTTTAAAAAAAAATTGAATGTTTTTTTCTTTTTTATCATTTAATATTTTTTATTGAAATTAATTTTTTTAATTTATTTTAATTTGAGTTATATAAGATTATTTTTATCCTATGGTGTTTTTTACAAATTAATAAAGGTTGATCGCGATTCATCTAATATATATTATATTTTAAAAAAATAATATAATATCTCACAATCTTAATATCTAAAAATACATCATTGGATTTTAAGCTTCAATACATCTCACAAATTAAATAAAAATGATTTAACTCTTGATTTTAGATATGTTTAATAACGTAGTATAAATTGTGTTTTCTCATATTTTATTTTTTTTAATTTTCATGTAATTTTAAATTATTTTAATATATTAATATAAAAAATAATTTTTAAAAACTAAACATTTTATTTGAATACGTTTTCAAATAAAAAACAGTTTAAATTATTATTGTTATTCCAAACATACTCTGCCAGGAGCTGGTGTAAATGTGATCTGCTGTGTGCCAGTACAGAGAATTGCAAAGGCTATCGGTTATTGCAACGAAGATGTCCGGCTTTCCTTCAAGAAAGCAAGCAATTGGTGGAGGTATTGAAGTTGATTTGATCATGCGGATCCCACGTGAAGAGAAGGATTTCACAGTTGGGGCAGGGGAATATGATAATTGAGATGGGGTACCTAGCGAATCTATGCGGGTACTTGCCCCCGGAGAACATCATTTTCATGTACGTTGTTGGTGGAGTTATTATTACCTTAGATATGCTCCCCTCTTCTTCTTTTGTCACTTACATACATGATATCATGCAGTTAATATTTTATAAATCAATCTTTTTTATAATTACTACATTTTAGTACAAGCTAAGTTAGGAGTTAGATATTTTTTAATCTTAAAAAAATATAAAAACATCAAGAAATAAAAAATCTGATATATTCTAGATCTCACATGTAAGATGAGCTATGTGTTAAAAGAGATAAAAAAAAAAATTACTATCCAATTTTATAATAATTAAAAAACTTAAAATACAATTAGAAAAGTTAGTATCCAATTTTCAAAGATTTTGAAAAAATAAATATTATTATTTATTAAATAACATTCAAACAACAAGATCCAACATTAGACCTTACCATTCTAAGGTCATTTTGATGAATAATAAAGTTATGGTAATTGAACTTATAATCTGTTAACTAACATTCGATGGACATGGTCTCAACATCGGACTATTCCATTCTTGGTCATTTAACACACTATAGGATCTTTTAATATATAAAATTAAATAATTATAGTTATGATCTGGATACCAGATAACAACATTGGATGGGACCCTAATATTAAACAATTCCATTATAAGTTATTTAGTAGATGATAGAAACACTAACGTACGAGAATTATTATGGTTTGAAGAATTCATGTTTTTTATTAAGTAATGTCCAAAGAAAAGGGTCTACCATTAGATCATTTCATCATAGGCTATTTAATAAATTATAGAAATATTGCATTGATTTTTTTTTTAATTTGTGAGATAAAATAATTATGTGATGACCAAAATTTTTATTACCTAATGTCCTAGAAATTATGCATTAATATATACCATGATTCATTTATCAATATTTGAAGAACATGATCCAATATCATACCATATTATTCTTGATTAGTTAATAATGTATAAAAATAATTAATTTATAAATTATATATTAATTGATTCTATCAACATCCATAATAACACAAGGTCTAATTCAAGACTATTCTATCCAGGACCAATTTAATAATTAATAGGAACAATTCACACAAATATAATTTTATTATTATCTTACAAAAGTCTTTTTTCATGTATATTTCTTTTTCTTCATCATCCATTTTCAACAATAATGTATCTACAATGTGTTCACTACAATATTTTTCATTAAAATTAAGAAAAATTAAAATAAAATAATATAATTATAACTAACTAATTAGTACTTAAAAGTATATTTTTATCAAGATTTTATATTATCATTTTGCACTTGAAATATCAATAACTTCTTAATTAAAGCATGTTTTATAATAACAAATCTGATACCATAAGTGACACGACTAAAAGATTTATGTCTTCTCCTAAATGCAGGAGTGTCGATGTTTTATAATAACTCGGCAAGATCGAGGTCAAACCACATGGAGGTTAATTGTATAAATTATAAACAACAACAACAATAGTAGTAGTAGTAGTACTGATAATTATAAAAAAAAAAAGAAAAGAAGATGAAGATGAAGAAGTTGATGAGAACTTTGAGATGAAAGATCAATATAAGAATTAGATAATGATAATAACAAATGTCAAGATTAGAGGATACACTAATGGTATATCAAACAGGTACAGTATAAATTTTTATTACTCAATTGAAAACCAAACACAAAAGAGGTTCCAATTAAATTATAAATTGTTGACATGATTATTGACTAGTACTTAAAAGTGCATTTTTATCAAGGTTTTATATTATCATTTTGCACTTGAAGTATCAATAAATCCTTAATTAAAGCATGTTTTATAATAACATATCTAATAATATAAGATACCTTTAATTTGTGGTAAATATTAATTTTAAATGCAGGACTATCACATAAATGAAAGGATTGATTGATGAGGTTAAGAACTGAAATTAAAAGGACAAAGAGATGGCCAAACTTAGAAAAGAGATGTTAGTGTAGTCTAAACTGAAACACTGTTCGGTAATTGGGTCATATCAGGAGCTGTAGATCTTGAATTTAGATCTATTTTATATAGATGGAAAGGTAAGATATAGGCCCACAACTTTCATATGGAGCCCAAGATTTAAAAAAGTCATTTTCAAGTTCAAATTATAGCAACAACAAATAAATCTGAATTTATCCTATAGCTCACCCATATCTAGAGTTTTAGAAGTCCAAATGACCTCCATTTTTGTTTCTAAAAAGTTAAGACAATTTTCTACAACTTTTATGTTTTTAAGTGGTTCCAATTTTTACGTTATCAATGACATTTTATGCAGATAAGAGAAGATAAAGATCGTTTCCAAGTTAAGAGTTTGCTACCCACTCAACAGTTAGTCATCAAATCAATAGTTTTTAATTTTGACATATAAAAAGAGGTATTTGTTATGAATTTAGGCATCTTGGTCTCCAGATCAAGATTATACTTTTGCTTTCTTTCTTTGTATTTTTGTAATGCTTAAGTTTTATTTTCATTAATATCTTGTTTATACCTTTCATTTTCTTTTATTTACTTAGATAACTTTTATTTTATTTAAGTTATTATCTTGTGTATTTATTTTTCTTTCTTTCATTATGTTTAGTTAAGTTTATTAGGTTAAGGTGAAAAGGTTACACTAATGGTGCAAGAATAAGTATAATGTAAACTCAATATGTACTTTAATGTTTGATATTAACATGTTTTGTATTTGTAATCTTGTTCACTTTTTAATACTTTGCTTATTAAATGACTAATCTAGATTTATATTGTATAACACTTGGTATAACAAATACATGACACTTTCGCAACTCAATCGTATAGTATAACCTACGCTTGTGCTATTAAATGAACTTAATTTGTTGTTAACATAAGTTATAAGCATGAATGCCTGATAATACATACAAGTATTAAAATTATTTAAATAAGATAACTAATGTAATCATATTAACAATTTATAATCTGATTGGAACCTCCTTTGTGTGTGGTTTCCAATTGAATAAGAGTTTATACTATACTTGTTTGACATACCATTAATGGATCCTTTAATCTTGATATTTGTTGTTATCATTGTTTAATCTTTATATTAATCTTTCATCTTAAAGTTTTTATCAACTTCTTCTTCTTCGTCATTTCTACTACTACTACTACTACTCCTCCTCCTCTTACTTCTATTATTATTATTGTTGTTATTATTATTGTTGTTGTACTATTGTTATCTATAATTTATACAATTAATCTCCCTGTGATTTGATCCCGGTCTTGCTGAGTTATTTATTACATTGACACTCTTACACTTGGAAGAAGACATCAATCTTTTGGTTGTGTCAAGTTTTTGGCACCGTTGCCAAGATGTAAGTTCTTTTACAAATTATAATTTTTATTTTATTTTTTCTTTTCACTTTTCTTATATATAACTTTGTTTCTTTTCTTTTCTTTTCTTTTCTTTTCTTTTGTTTTCTTCTTCCTTTTATTCTATTCCTACACGTGTATGAGAGTGTGATTATATATATTAAGTTGTAGACTTTGTAGGGTATCCTTATCATTTTTAGAAAATATGATCGAAGAAGATAACCAATCATTTAATAACAATAATAATCATGTTAGAATACTTAAAGACCACATGAATCTTATAAGAACAAGTGCACCATCATGCATAGATCTTCCTTTTGATGCATCTCATTTGAATTTTAAGCTAGACATTATTTAACTTTTACCTTTTTTTCATGGCTTAGATTTAGAAAATCCATACTTGTATTATAGAGAATTTGAGGAGGTTTGTAACACCTATAATGACTCAAATTATAGCATAAACACCATCAGATTTTTTTATTTATTTTTCATTAAAAAATAAAACTAAAACATGGTTATAAAATTTAAGACCAGGATCCATTCATGGTTGGGATGAAATACAACAATAGTTTTTAAAGAAGTTTTTCCTACCTCACAGAACAAACTCTTTCAAAAGATAAATCATCACTTTCACTCAAAAACTAGGAGAAACATTTTATCAATGTTGCGATAGATATCAAGACTCAGTTAATACTTGCCCTCATCATGGTTTTGAAACATGAAGATTAGTTTCACATTTTTATGAAAGGTTAACACCTAGAGATAGAGAAATGGTTGAATTGATGTGCAATGAAACTTTTAAAAATAAAGACCCTAATGAAGCAATGAAGCACATAGACCTGTTAGTTGAAAATGCTTAAAATTAGGACACTACAGGTACTCATGAGGCACTGTGTAAAACTCAACCTCATATGTCTAGTAGAGTTATGTACAATCTTAGAAAAGATCATAACTTTCAAGCCAAGTTTGCATCTTTAGCTAGAAAAATCGAGGCAGTAGAATTGAAAAAGAATGGTCAATTAAAATCTGTTCAAAACATTGTGTGTCAAATTTATGAAACCAATGAACACTCAACAAATGATTACCCAACCTTGCCTTCCTTTTAGGAATGTCTCCATGAACAATCCATGCTTTAAATAGTTTTCAAAGGCCCAATCATAATCCATACTCGTAAACATACAACCTTGGTTGGAGAAATCACCCAAATTTTAATTAAAAGAGTAACAATGCACAAACTTTACAACCACAGTTTCAAGCACACCATAATTTTCAAAATTATCATGGATATACACCTTTTTGTGCTCCACCTCCTTCAAAAATTTTTGAAAAAACTTTGTACACATTTATTGAAAAGTAAGAGACAATTAATACTTAACTTGCTTAAAGAATAATAGATTTTAAAGATATTCTTGCAAAATTCACATATGATGTCAGTTTTCAAGAGAAGGGTAAGTTTCCATCTCAACCATAACAAAATTCTAAGGGGTAATACAATGCAAATGCAAGTAGCTCTGGAAGTCAACACATAGATCAAGTCAAATCAGTCATCACTCTTTCGTAGTGATAAGGTTATTGAAAAACCCATTCCTGAACCTTGTGAGAAAGATTATGAGTCAATCTCTAAGGGTAAGGAAGGGGTTGAATTTGAATATTATAAGGAAAAGACTGATTCTCCACCAGCACTTCCATTTCCTCATGTCATGACCAAACAAAGAGAAGTTAATCATGATTGTGAAATATTTGAGACTTTCAAACAAGAAAAAAATCAAGGATGGAAAAGATACCGAAAATGTTGTCGCAGATCATTTGTCAAAATTAACAATAGATTCAACATCTGACATCACACCAATTGATGATTACTTTCTTGTTGAATCTGTACTTTCTCTTAGTCAATGCCTTGGTTTGCTAAAAATATCAATTTTCTTACTTCAAGATTTTTTTGAGCAACGTGCAAAATTTTTACTGAGATGCCTTTACTTATTCAAAATTATCCTGATCAAATATTTCAAAGTTGCATTCCTTACAATGAGGTAAGTAGTGTCATTAAATTTTATCACTCTAAGGCATGTGAGAGTCATTTCTCATCAAAGAAAACAACTGTAAAAATCTCAAAGTAGATTTTACTAACCCACCATATTCAAGGAATCATATGCATTCCGCAAAACCTGTGAAAATTATCAAAAGGTGGGATTTATTTCAAAACATAGAAAGTCTTTAGATAATCTTCTATTGACTCTTAAATCTCATCATAGTCGAGATAAGCATTCATTTCATGATTTATGACCTCATTTCCATAAAGAAAATGCTTGATATAGTCTTAGAAATCTGACTAAAAAAAACACTGTTTACTAGTTTTTAAGAAAACTAGATGGGAAGCTTATCCCCTACCCATAGAGGGCGTTTAAGCTGTTCTTGGATGTGAAACCAAAGGAAGATGTGAGCCATACTCACAACCACCTATATATACATGTTTTTTCTAAAATAAATAAATAAATAAATAAAGAGAGTGTATGTGTGTGTGTGTGAGAGAGAGAGAGAGAGAGACTCTAGCTAGTTTACATATAGGTGGTATGATTGCCTTTTTAATTTCTCTTCTATAAAATCCTCTCTTTCTTCCTTTCATTTCTATTCAGTCCATACATTCAATAAATATAGAAGTATGCAGAAATGACAAGTTCCTCAAGTCCTCATATAAGAAATATTTGTGTTTTTTGTGGAACTAGTCTTAGGAAAGAAAAGAAGTTTTTAGAATCAATAAATCATCTTAGTTAAGTGCTAGTTAAAAGAAAGATTCATTTAGTGTATGGGAGAGACAGTTTTGAGTTAATGGCAAGTGTGTTAGTAGCTACATTTTTAGAAGGTAATCAAGTTTTGGGGGTTGTCCCCAAAGCTTTAATACAAGAGGGCATCATTGAAAAAATAATTAGAGAGGAACTAAAGGCCTCCACAATGTCTGCTCAAATGAATACAATGTTTAACCATGCTGCTGACTTCATTGCCTTATTAGGTGGTCTAGGTACATTGGAAGAGATCTTTCATATTTCCTCTTGGGCCCAACTGCATATTTATTATAAACCCATAAATCTGTTAAATGTTAATGATTATTATGATAAGTTATTGTCTTTTCTTAATCATGCCATGGAATAGGAATTTCTAACATCTTTGGCAAGACAAATCATAATTTCTACTGCTACTACTGAACAATTAATTGACCAACTACAATATTTCATTCTTGTAATTGGTCCCTCCATGAGTTGCATAAATTGGTCATTTACAGAAAGCAATAAAAGCTTAGATTGAATTTGAGTCTTCATTGTGAATCTTTGTGTCTTTTGCTTTTGTTATTATGTTTTGTTGTTTCTTATATTTATTTAAGTATGTTTCAAGTTTCTCAGTGTTTGTTATTTTAGGTGATGTCTTATATACTCTATCTTTCTATGTTAGGACATTGAGGACAATATATCGTTTTGATTAGGAGGAGAGGGTAATAGTTGACAAAAAAAATTTAACTAATTATATTATCTATTTTATAAAGCATGTGCAAAATTATTGTTAATAAGATGGCAAAACAAAGGAGCTCTTTTATTAAAGTGACTCTTGAGACGCATCTTAATATAAAATTAATAAAGTTTATCATAATACTTCTTGAAATATTCAGGTTTACAAACTCTTACATTATAATCACTTGATTTTGGTCATATACTCATTTAACATGTATTCTTAAACCTTAATTTTCACACACACACTTTAACATATGATTATGGGTTGCACATTGAATTATTATATTATTTATGTTCTTTTGTTAAAGGTAACAACTAAGGAAAAAAAAGTATAAAATTCGAAAAAAAACAAGAAAAACAAACAAAACAAGAGCAAAGAAAAAATCATGATAATAAAAATATAGATAAGTTTCATTTTGTAACCTCTCTAACTTGAGCAATTAAGCCCGAAGGGGTGTTTTAACACCTGATACCCTAAAGTCAACTGACTTGAAAGCCATTAACCCAACACTTGTTAAATGGGTTAAGGAGAAAAGCTTAAGGAAATCAAACATTTCACTATCTACGTATCAGTATCGGCAACCCGAGTTACTAAACTTGCAAGAATGTCTCAACACTTAATGCCCTAAGACCAACTCAACGAAGTTAACCTTAAATATTAGAATAAGAATTTTATTTTCTTCTAAGTAAAGCCTTATAACTAGGTGTTGATATATTAAGCAAAAAAGGTCAACTAACTAAGTTGACTCAATCAGCAAACATTTAAGAGAAGGGAAAAATCACAGCTCAACAATGCCCAATCCTAGAGGTTAGGTACATATGAGTGAATCCTTACATAGTGAACCTTCAAATCATGAAAAAGTCCAGGCCATCACTACCCTTAGAAGTGGAAAGATTGATGACAAAGGTATAGGTTTTGAGATTCCTAAAGGTATTGTGGAGGAGAAATCTAAGAAAAATGAAGAGGAAATCAAAACACAAATGACAAATGAGAGTTTGAGTGAAAAGAAAGGCGAGATAAATGAGAGAGAAGTGAGTGAGAAAGAAGATGATTCAAGAAAAATTGGAGTTAAAGTAAGTGATTTAGAATTTTTTCCTAAAGCACCATTTCCATAAAGGTTAGGGAAACCTACATATGATCTTATGAACTCAGAAATCTATGAATTATTCAAACAAGTGAAAGTCAATATTCCACTCATTGATGTAATTTAACAAGTCTTGTCTTATGCAAAGTTTCTTAAGGATTTATGCACAGTCAAAAGGAGATTGAATGTGAAAGAAGGAGACTTTCTAACTGAACATGCTAGTGCCATCATCCAGTTTAAAACCCCTCCCAAATACAAGGATTCTGGTTGTCCTACCATTTCATGTATTATTGGAAGTTATAAGATAGATCAAACTTTGTTGGATTTAGGAGCAAGTGTGAATTTAATATCCTACACTGTTTACGAATAATTAGGTTTATGAGAAATCAAGCCTACTTAAATCACCCTTTAATTAGCTGATAGATCAATCAAGATTCCCAAGGGTATTGTTGAGGATATGTTGGTCTAATTAGATAAATTCTACTTTCGTGTTGATTTTGTAGTGTTAGACATAACACCTATTCAAGGATCTAATGCTCCCATCCTAATCATTTTAGGGAGACCTTTCCTAGCTACATCCAATGCCTTAATTAACTGTAGGAATGAGGTGATGAAATTGTCTTTTAGGAATATGAATGTGGAGATAAACATATTTAATATTTCTAAAAAAATTGGTGAACATGAGAACATTAGAGAGGTAAATTCGATCCAAATAGTTTGTCAAGAATGCTTTGAGAGAGAGTGGATAAAGAATCCATTGGAGAGAACTTTAATTCACGATGAAAGATTTTATTCTTTGGAATGTGATGATGAGGAAGTAAGAGAGCTCAAGACTTATCTAAATCCAATGTCTATTATGTCAATAGGTCAATGAATCCTATTATTTGAGCCTTTAATTTTAACCCAAGTGAAAGTTAAGGCATCTCTTATCCAATCTTATAAACCAGAAAGGAAACCTTTACCAAATGATCTTAAGTATGCATTTCTAGTGGAAGATGAATCATATCTTATTGGTGAGAAAACACAAGAAAGAAATTGGGTGGACAATTACTGACTTGAAAAGAATTAGCTCTCTTTTATATACACATAGAATCTATCTCGAAGAGGAGGTTAAATCTATAAGGCAAATGTAAAGACGATTGAACCTAAACATGAAGGAAGTAATAAGAGGTGAAATGCTTAAGCTACTTGATGCAGATATCATTTATCCTATTACAAACTCAAAATAGGTTAGTCTAACCTAAGTTGTCCGTAAAAAATTTAGAGTCACGGTAGTGAAGAATGAAAATAATGAGCTAGTGCCAACAAGAATTCAAACTGGATGGCATATGTGTATTGATTATCGTAAGTTGAACATGATGACTAGGAAGGACCATGTTGCGCTTTCATTTTAGACCAAGTGCTTGAAAGAGTAGTAAGAAGAGCTTTATATTGTTTTTTTGATAGATACTCGGGTTACAACCATATTGAGATTTCCTTAGAAGACCAAGAAAAAACCATTTTTACTTGTCCTTTTAGTACTTATGCTTATAGAAGAATGCCATTTGGCTTGTGTAATGCACCAACTACTTTTCAAAAGTGTATGATGAGTGTCTTTAGTGACATGGTGGAAATTTTTTTGGAAGTTTTCGTGGATGATTTTTTAGTTTATAGGGATTCTTATGAGTTGTGTCTAATGCATTTAGAAAAAGTTCTTGAAAGGTATGAAGAGAGCAATCTTGTACTCAATTGAGAGAAGTGTCATTTTATAGTGACACATGACATTGTCTTTGGTCATATTGTCTCTTTAAAAGGGATAGAGATAGCTAAGTCAAAAATTAAAATCATTAAAAAATTATCTATCCTTAGGACTGTGAAAGATGTGAGATCTTTTTTAGGACACACTGGCTTTTACTGAAGATTCATTCATTCTTTTAATACCATTGCTAAACCATTGTGTAACTTGTTGTCACAAGATGTCCAATTTGTTTAGACATTAAAATGTTAAAAAGCTTTTGAAAAGCTTAAAAGGTTGTTGATAACTGCACAAATCATGCAAGCTCCTGATTGGTCTTTACCATTTGAACTGATGTGTTATGCTAGTGATTTTGCAGTAAGGGCTGTTTTAGGGTAAAAAAAAGATAAAAAGCCTCATGTCATTTATTATGCTAGCAAGACTTTAAATGATGCTTAATTGAACTACACTAAAACTGAAAAAGAACTCTTAGTTATGGTCTTTGCATTAAACAAGTTTAGGTTTTATTTGGTTGGATCTCTTGTTATTGTTTTCACTAATCATGTAGCATTGAAATATTTGCTCACAAAACAAGATGTCAAACCACATTTTATTCGATGGATCCTCCTACTCCAAGAGTTTTAACCTTTAAATTCAAGATAAAAAAAAGGACTAGAATGTAGTGGCTGATCATTTGTCTCGTCTTTCAAGTGATAAAACCATAATTGAAGAATCTCTAATAAATGAACTCTTTGCTGACATAGCAAATTACCTAGCCACAAGTTAGATTCCTTCTTATTGGTCTAAACTTAACAAATAAAAATTCTTATGCAATGTGCATACCTTTTTTGGATGACCCCTACCTATTTAAATACTGTCCTAACTAAATTTTTAGATGGTGCATCCTTGATCATGAAATTCCAAGTATCATTAATTTTTATCATGTATTAACTTGTAATGGGCATTTCTCTTCCAAGAAAACCATTGCCAAGATCTTGCAATGTGGTTTTTATTGGCCTATCATGTTTAAAGATGTACATGCCTTTTATGTTGTATGTGACCGATGCCAACGACTAGGTAACCTCATCAGGCATAACATGATGCCTTTTTATCCCATTCTTGTTTTGGAAATATTTGATTATTAGGGGATTGATTTCATGGGACTTTTTCCAAGTTCATGTGGTTACCAATTCATCCTTGTAGCTGTTGATTATATGTTTAAATAGGTGGAGACCATTGCGTCTCGAACTAATAACCATTGAGTTGTGGTCAAATTCTTGAAAGAAAATATTCTCTCTCATTTTGGCATGCCTTGGGCTATGATTAGTGATGAGGGAAAACATTTTTATAACAAGCTCATTGGGATGTTGATGAAAAAATATAATGTAATTTACAAGGACAGTACCCCCTATCACCCACAAACTAGTGGCTAAGCTGAGTTGGCATAGGGAGATCAAGAAAATTTTAGAGAAAATAGTCAACCTAAACCGTAAAAATTGATCCTTACGACTAGTTGATGCTTTGTGGGCATATCGTACTGCTTACAAGACCTTTTTAGGAATGTTTCCTTATAGATTAGTTTATGAAAAGCCTTGTCATCTCCTTGTTGAGACTGAGTACCGTGCATATTGGGTCATCCGGCAATTCAATGACAATGAAGATGAGGTTGACAAAAATAGAAAGCTTCAATTGGATGAATTAGAGGAGATGAGAAATGATGCATTTGAAAATGCAAAAATTTCAAAACATAAGATGAATATTTTGCATGATAAACATATTCTTAGAAAATCCTTTCATGTTGGTTAAAAGGTTCTCTTGTACAATTCACGATTACATCTCTTTCCTGGGAAGTTAAGGACAAAATGGATTGGTCCATTCGGACTTAAATCCATCTATGAGCATAGGCCTTTAAGGTAGAAAATTCTAAGAATGGAAATGTTTTCAAAATAAATGGTCATTGATTGAAATCTTGTCTTAAAAACTTTATGGCTGAAGTTAAGACATTGGATCTTGAAGATCCAATACCATTGTAGTATCATAAGTAATGAGTTTTTTCTTTCCTTCCTTTTCTTTTAGTTTTTGAACTCTTATATTTATTTATTCATGCATTAGGAACAATGCATTATTCTAAGTTGGGGGGTTGTGAGGTTCTTTATTTGCAAAAAAATAATAATTAGTTTGATGTTTTTTTTTAGTTGTGATATGCAGGTAAAAAAAAAAGAATCAAGCAAGAAGTCATCTCTTGTCCAATTCAATCAGACATTCATTATTGAAAATAAAAAAAAGCTAATAATTTTCTAATTTTTTTTACATTAAGGATAATGTAGAACTTAATTTTAGATATTTAATTATGTTGAATGCTTGAGATGGCCATGCTTGTTTGAATTATTATTATTATTATTTTTACATTAGTAAATGAGTAAAACTTGTTTAGGATCAACATTATATTTTTTGATTCATTATTATGTTGAACATTGCATGCTTTAATTTGAGATATTTAATATCTTATAAAGCAAGATATAACATACTTTTGGTTCTCTTTAAGATTATTAAAGTACATCTTTCTTTGTAAAAGTTGTGTGAATTGTATGATCATGCATAAAATATAAGTGTGATGCTTTACTTGTTATCTTCTCTTTTGATCTAGTACTAAACAAGGTTTAAGTAAATAGAGTAATAATTATTAGATACATAAATAAATAAATAAATAAATAAATGTGTACAAAGTTCTATCTACTCTAATGTTTTGAGTTGCTTACTAACTACAGATATTTATCCCAAATATTTATCTTTACATCAAACGGCAGCTTAAAATATGAGTATGCAAAAGTACTTTAAGTTTGTGACTTTGTGAGTAACCAGGTGCATTTATCACAAATGCTTGTATTCACGTCAAAAGAAAAGTGACCACTTAAAGACAAAGAATAAATAATATCTTAAAAAAAGAAAAAAAAAGAAAAAAATATAGATATGTCTCTAGTTTGCTACCTTGTTTATAGTAGTGAGAAGAGAAGATCACAAGTTGAGTTTTTGCGTGAATCAATTATATTGGTTGCATGATAAATACGATTGAATTTGAAATTTTATATTGGTATTTGATTTAGAGAATCCGAGTATGTTTATTTTTCTTTATTTGCTACTGTGTATACACTAAGTTAAAGATATGAATGTTTGCATGATAGATTCTTCAAGTGTGATAAGTCAAGCTTAATTATATTTTTTTTTATTTCAAAGGTTTTATATTTTATTTTGCTTGAGGTCTAGCAAAATCTAAGCTGGAGGGTATGATTGTGTATCAAAAGTATCATTAAGTCTCTTATTTTATATATGTATTTATTTTTTTTATTTTGGTTTTTATAATAATTGATGTGCTTTTTAGTAATGAAGTTTATTTTAATGTTTTATTATGTTTTTAGAGCTTAAATAAATTATGTCAGAAAATTTAATGTTGGAATTCAGAATAAAGAATTGAAGAGAAATTTAGTTGAATTTTGAAACAAATCTTGATTCAAATAAGTGCTCCAAATTTTTCTCAAAAAATCAATTCTATTCCAATCCCAAAAAAGATTATCATATGATCTATTTTAAGCCCAAAATTGCCTTATATTATGTGCAAACCTCAACCATCAAGCATCAAGGTTTCAATGTCAATCTTACCCTAAATAATAGGTACATTTTTATCCTTATATGATGCTTTAATTCAGTCTCAAATCAACTTCAAATTAGCTCAAGCACAATCCATGATCTTACATGTCCACACAATAGATAACAATTAATTTATTTTGGGTAATTCATTGATCCAAGAAGGCAAGCACATGGATGGAAAGCTAGAGGGGATATTTTTATATTATTTTGGGTAAAAAAAAAGAAAGAGATAACTCATAAATGAGGAAGAAAAACATGCACCAAAGTGGTTGCAAAGCTGACCTGATTTAATTTTTCATAATACCTTTTGATTTTTATCCATAACTTTTGACTCAGGTGTCCAAATGAGTTCTTTAGTAATCTGGAAAGGTGATAGAATTTCCTATGAATATGTCTTTAATGGATATCTCCAAAATAACTTCTAGAAGGGTCCAAATTGCTGTTCAAAGTTAGCATCATATTTGTGTCCGAATTTTTACTAAAATTATGTTGTGTTCTTCTTTGTAGATTTTAGTTTTTTTAGTTTGTAAAACTTATTGTTTTAGTTTAATTTAAGTTATTTCATGTTTATTAAAGTGTTGTTATATATAATCATGGTTGGCTAATCTCTTTCTTGGATCCAAATTAAGGATAATGATGGTTGAGATGAGTTCTTTAAGATATAAATGAATCTTAATATTTATCTTCTTATTTTCTTCATGAATATTTTATTATTGCAAGGAAATTTTAGAAATCATTTAGGTAATGTTATAATCTTGAATTTTTATGCATAAACTTTAGTTTTGGTACAGAGATTGTTTGATTCAATGCCTTACTTAATATAAAAGTACTTCATTCTTAAACAATAATCAATCTTTATCTTTTTAAACTTCATTATAATGTCTTCCAATCTAGTATTATTATTGTTGATATTAGGTTGAGTTATCTTATACATCTTGAAGGAATCATCAATACATGACCATTAAAATTGATTTGGATTAAGACTTACTTTTTCTTGTCATTTAAAATCTATTTACACGTTTTCATCTTTAAAAACAAATTCATTAATTATTTTTAACCAAGTTATCGTTAATTTAATGTCTCTTGAGTTTTTTTTTATTACCTAGCTTAATTTCCAGATCTAGCTCTATATGGATATGACCTTGAACTTACTGAGATAATTTCTACATTGTACACTTGTGCACTTACGAGTTAAAATAAGCCAATAATAAAAAGCGATCAAGTAGATACCCATTATCATCTTTACATATCGATACAATTTTAAATGATCTTTATAATATTAAGAAACATTTAAGCTATAAAAATACTTTTATTTTAAATTCAAAAGTTTCAAAGTTTTTAGCTTTTAGAATTAGATCATTAGGATCAATGTTGGAGATGATGCATGATAAATGTAGCAAAAAATTGATAATATAAGGTGAAATCCTTCGATAAATATAAATTGGATATTAACAATTATATAAAAAACTAGTTTATTTTCAAAGCATCAATCTCTTAGAATGGGGATGCTTAAGGTAATTTTTATTTTTTTTCTTAATATTGAAAATTTTAATACATCCTCATATGTTTCAACGTTATCTTTTCTATGATTTTCTTTTCAAAATTAGCATAATTAATTAAAAATATAGGTGAAATAACATGATTGAATTTTTTTTCATAAAATATCATAGTTTATGTGTTGCAATTGAAAAACATAACTTTTATAATTCGTTGCTATTTAAAATAACATGATTTAAAAAATATTAAATGTGCATAAGTGAGGAGAAGAGAGAAAAACAAAGAAATAAAAAATTCTAAAAATATACTAAAATATTGATTATGATACCATTGTATTGTCAAAAAAATCTTAATAGGATGAATTTAACCACACCAAATAAATTTATCAATGATTACTTATTTACTATAAAAAATAAATAAACCATCCTTTATTGGCTGGTTAATATAGTCCACTTGAATCAATATTTTTTTTTAAATATTATTAATGGTGTTATAATTAAAATTTTGATATATTTTTGATATTATAATTAAAATTTTAATATATTTTTCTTTTTTTATTAAATATTTTTTATATAAAAAAATCATTATTATAAAATTTTCATTTCTAGATATTTTGCCAGTATTTTTTTTTTAAATGTGCTAAAAATAAAAAATAGCCCTCTTTTACATGGAAAATTGCAGTGGACATTCCGCTGGCAATCGTCAGTGAATTCTAAGAATTCGCTAGTGGTCAACTTACTGAGATAATTTAACAAGCCCAACAACAAGCCCATGCTTTCCTTTTTAACTTAAGGATGTTTTGACAATGATACTGAATGCCTTCTGCTTCTTGAAGGAGTGGATTTTGTCTCCTCTGCAGTGGCAGAACCCGATGAATCGGAACTGCTAATCTCACCATTTCGCTCTTTGTTTTCCCACAGCTTCGAAAAGATCTTTGACATGACTAAACCTTTCAGTTTACCAGCTGCAACTTTTTCAGCATCATTTTTGGCGCCATCATTCAAATTTCTATCGCTGCCACTGCCCCCTAGCCTTAGAGCAGCAAGTTCTCCTTTCAAAGCCTTGACATCTTCAGCTGTTGGCACAGCATCCCAGTCCTCTTCTGTATTGGTTGTCGATATTGAGCTCCCATGAGACCCACCCGGGAGTAAGGCCCTAATAGACCCAGGTAGTTCTTGAGTGCTGTTGTCTACAGCTAATGTTGCTTGCCTAATCTGCTCAAAGAAGAGAACCTGTACAACAACTCGCAAGGGTAACCGCTCATTTTGCACAGCATGCATGCACGCGTCTGCTGACAACTTCCTGCAATCCATCAACCTACAAATTCTCTTTCTTTCACTCTTGCTGATCCCAGGGTGTTCCTGCACCAACAATAACAATTAGTCTAAGCACTTATAAACCAACATTAAAATTCCAGAGATCATGTATTAGTGGTGATCTCGCATCTACCCAGGCATTCACACACACAATGATATAACTGCTTATGTGCATATCTCAACATATATATATTGAAGATCAATAAGTGATGCTTATATAAAAAATGAAATTTTAGAAACTTACCTTAAGATACATATCGATGGCGCGGTACAATCCATCATGTGATGCTCTCCCAAAGCTTGATACCGTGTTAGCAAGATTGACAAACTTTGAGAGAGGTAAATTGGGATCTCGGGCAATTTCAGCAAGATAACCCTCGACCAGCTTTGCCACGAGCACTTTGGAAGCATCTGATGCAAGCTTTGGGCTTCTATCGTCCTGCAAGTCACTGTCTACAAGAAGAGCATTCTTAGCATTCTGTTCATGAGCCACAAACTTCTCTACTAGGGCTTGCACAATATCAACATTATACATTGTTGTTTCCCTTGTTGAAGATTGAATCAAAAGATCAGCCACTGTAACCTCATCAAGCTGTTGACTTATTCTTCTCATCAATTCATTCCTTTCTGTTTCTTCACATTCTAACAATATTGCTGCTCTTAACAACCTAAGCATGAAACCACAGGGAACACTTCCTTTCTCCGTGGGCAGCATCCAAACAATGGTCTCAGCTAATGACCTGTATTTTGTAATATCGCCACTCTGCAAAATTCCCTTGCTAAAACCTGGCAGTCTTCTCAAGGCATATGCAATCAAGGCTTCTCCAATTAAATCACTGGAGACTCTTCCTTTTGTTTTTATTGTTGTAATTACCCTTTTGTATAAATCGATTTGAAGTTCACAAAGATCTTCTACCCACCAATCTTTAGGAACTACTTGCGGTCTTCTTACACCATTCCACAGAGGATCTTTCCCGCTCTCAGATGGGAGCTTTTTCCTGTTATAGGTGTATGACCACTCCACCTTGGTAGTATCCATGCAAGCCTTTGAAGCTATGGAATCAAGACAATAGCTAACCAACTTTAATTCTTCGGCCCATGGAAGAAGAGATTTTGTGGTTTGAAGGATGATGATAGAATCTTTCCAGCTGCGAAAGATGCTGGAAATTAGGAAGATATCAATCTTGTAGACAAGGTTTCCTTTCTCAACACTTTCATACATCTCAAGGTACTCTGCTGCACACCGAGCTGCAACCACATTGTATGCATTGAGAGTGACAGTCATACCATAACAGAACTTTGCACATATCTCAAAAGCAGCAGGTCCACCAGGAATCTCCGGGATGAGAATTTCATCACCATCATCACTTGTGCTCGCAACCAGCTTCTGCAGATGTTCACTCTTGGATAGCAGTGGAAACTAGAGAAAGATGAAAGGAAATCCCATAAACCCTGGCAGTCAGTACCAGAACAATCTACCTAGCAAGATCTATGATTTTGAAATTGAATCATTATCATTAACTCGTTTTTTCATAGTTCTATGTACAACTATTATTCCTTAAAATCGTCCAATAATGCATACCTTGTGCAGATAGAATTTCACATCCCCAATATTAATCACTATGTCCGTTGCCAACTCAGTTGCAACATACCTGAAAAACAGAAGTGTCTCTCATCATGTTGCAAACAAATTTGTATAACTCATATAGAACAATGCTAGAGCTAGTGATAAAACAGAGAAAGATGGATATAAACGTCTTCTTAGTTTTAAATATGAGAAGGCAAGAACGAGCTTTTGCAGAAAGGGAATGGATTAATTCTGGATTATCAGGCTGAGTTAAAATGGAATATTAGAGAAACCTCTTGTAAAAAAAAGATATTGAAGTGTTATCTCATTTGAGTAAAGAAAAAAACTACTGTTAACACAATAACTTGAGCACTGTTTTGAAGAGGGCTTTACTGTTTGATACGTCATGCCTTCTCAGCTTTTGAAGGAATAGCAGACACTGTATTTTATTACAGTACAGGGAGAATCTAGTGTCTTAAGAGCTGATGGGACACAACAGAGAGAGTGGAACTCACGACAGAAGGATTTTGGCTCATACAAGAACAACTTATTTGCCAAATAGCACCTAACAGTCAAAGAAGAATGGACACCACACCATTACCAAAACATGCTTTCTTGATAGTAAAATGTGAAAAACGTTATGGTAAACAATACTTCAAGTCAGCTTAGATGAAATTATATAATTTTAATGAATATGACGCCCTTTAGTACCTGGCACAAATGTTATCTAACTACTATTTTATGGAAGTCTTTTCCTACTCGGCTCGAGTTGTTATGTTCAATGAGAAACCGATACATGCATGCTCATACAAAAACTAGAACTTATAATTTTTTTTAAAACGCAATTGGAGAAGCTATTGCAATGTCAAACACGCACTTAGAACATGTTTAACATTTAAGTAATATTTGCTTTTCAAAGTTCAGAGTCTGAAGACCTCATATATCTTCAGAAGCATATCACTAGAAACAGACAAACTATATCTAAAACCATAGTTCACAGCACCAGATTGAAATGATCTCTCCATCAACTTAGAAGCCAAGTTTGTTCCACATCAGTTGACACTGACAAGACTTATTTTTAAAATGTCCTCGAAATACATAATAACTAAGCATCCACCAAGAAAATTTTAAAAGCAGTGAAACAAGTACTCTTCCATAGAATCAATACCCTCAAATATGAAAAAGAAACTGAACTGGGAAAGAGCAACTGAACTTAGAAAAATTAAAATCCTGATAACAGAGCTAAGATTGATGTTAATTTCTCAAAAAACCACATAATTTTTTTATAATGGTCTTCAGCAGAGGTAAATTGATTAAAGCTATTGTAAATTAGCATCTAGTTTAAAGTGGGATGTCAAGACTTACCTGATGTTGTCCCCATCGGCCTGAAACGAATCAGGCTTGGATCCAAGTTTCATAAATTTCATATTTGCCTAATAAAGATAAGTCCCTCAGCTTCACCTTCAGAAATGAAAATTCCCAAATTCCACGAAATCCAAAACTTTGCAAGCTAAAATCGCCAGGAAGACTAAGGAAAAAAAATGTTTTGACGAGCTTCGTAGTATGAACGGAACTTGCTTGCAGAACAAGGTCGAGGAGGGAAAGAGAGTAAATGGGGATAGTGTGGTTTTGTAACAAAGTGAAATGGTGCTAACGAAAATGGTAAAAGAGTCCAAGGACACCGGACAGAGAAGGTTAATCAAGGAGACATGGCCTCTAAACTCTCTCAAACATGATAAATAAAAGAAGAGACACTCCCACTTGCTCAAAATTGACACCACCGTCCCAAGTCTTATTTCATTAATTTATGATCTCTCTCTCTCTCTCTGCTTGCTTTTTTTTTTTTATATGTGTGTGTATATATATATATGTATGTATGTATATATATATATGTATATACACACCTGGTATATAATCAATAGATCACCCACAGAAACACTAGAAAAAGAGACAACTTTCAATTTCGGGACCCAACCCAAATATCCACATTCTTCTACAAATCTGAATCCCCTACCGTCACCTTTCAATTTAAGCTACAGAACTCCTGCAACGAGAAGACAGCATATCTTGGTATTAGTTCAGGGAGCCACCAAAACAGTGGACAAAAAGCATCACTTTTGAGGGGAATTGGATTATACAAGAGAGAGCATCACTACCAACAAAGTTGTTTCAAAGTGGAGCTGAATATGTAAGAGTTTTCAGAATCAAGTCAAGAAAGTGACACAGAATCTGTGTTCATAATTTAACACCACAATGAATAAATACCAATCAAACCTCATGAATTACCACAACAAGTCATAAATTCAGCTTCAAGAATTTGAAAACTTCCCAACATAAGGAAAGGTATCTCATAATTTAAATATAAACAAAAATTATTTCAATTACAGTAGAATTTTGATGGAAACCAGCTTCAATTAATACTCATAAAAGGATAAACAAGCAGGAAAACGTAAAAAGGAAGAAGCAAACGAAGAAATTTGTAAGAACTTAATATAAAAAAAAATAACAAACAGCAATACTTGATTGACAAGATCATCAACACAAAAAAGCAGAATCAAAGCATGAGAGTACGTCATATTTTCGACACTTTCACATATGGGGAAATGTCTCTCTAGAGACCAATCTCCCAATAAAAAACTGTCACAAGCATGTATGCACCTTCCGTGTTTCTTATTTATTAGCTTGTGGTCGAGAACCAAAAACAAGAATCAAATAGAAGCTTGGTAAAAACAGGTGCTTAAACACACAACATTCAGTGCATGAGAGAGACTTGAAGAAAAGAAAAGGAAAGGAAGAAACCCCACATCCCACAAAATGCACCCAACAAAACCCAAAAAACCTTCCATAAAAAAGATGAGCTGTTCCTCATGTTTGACAGCAACCTCTGCGTGCTTTGCCCACACACTCACATAAAAAGCCAAATCCCAGAATGTCCCATCACTCTTACTCGCTTTGAATAAGCACCCCCGCCCCCACCATCTTCCTTTTCACGTATCTTTTCACTACTCCTATGTCTTGAAACCTACCTAAGCTAAGCACCCAAATAAAAACAACTCATAATTAAAACGACCTTCTTTCACTTTAAAAGCAAAACAACTTCATTTCTTCGATTGTTTTCGAGTGCATACATGCACAAACTTTATGGATGGAAATAAAAGTAAACGGCCATGATGATTCAAATTTAATACAGTGGATTGTCTTAAAAAATAAAAACCTCTGGCACATGGAGTTTATAAGTGAGGTATGGAGTTCATTTTAAAACATATCAAATTAGTCACATTCAAACTTAGTCTTATGGTAAATTTGGAAGGAGAGAAGTTATAAAATATACAAATAAGACTTCCTAAGTATATGATTTACAAAAAATACAAACCTAAAATCTTTGATAAATCATGAAAACCTCCTGATCATCCTAAAAGTTAAATTAACTGATATTCGTTTAGGTTCGGTCTTATCATGTAGCCTAACATTTCATTGAAATTAAGATAGTCAATTTAAGCCTTTAAAGCACTGAAAACTCAAACTACTCTATTAAAACTATCATTAAGTTAGACTTTGGGTGTCAATAATCCTTAATAAAAAATAAATTTAGATCTCATGTAAGCCTAACCTTAAACTGGTTACGCAAGTCTTGAAGCTAATTGCTACCCCTAATACATTACCTCTTAGGTTAACTTTGGTCTATTTGCTATCAATTATGGAGGTAAAATGTGCACATTAAATAATGGTATATCTTCTAGTTATTTATTCTTTAAATATCAATTATTTTATTATTATTAATAATACACACATATATCACAGGACTTAAAATGAAGACATCTTTTGTAAAGAATCTTTGTCACTTTTTTTCTGTCTTCTAATAGTCCAAAATTATATAATTTATGAGCATATCAGCTATCATCCATTTGTGTTACTTGAATACAAAGTTATATAAACAATCTTGAATTCCAAGATAAATAATCTTGTTATAATGAATAATCATCTTTTATATAATTTTATTTGTAGCAAACCTCCCTTTTCTTTTAAGTTTTACATGCACACAACACAAAGTTAAAATTATTTTTAATCACACTTAAATATAATATTTTAAGCCCAATAAAAAATTATTTTACAAATGTTCTAGTAGCTCTAACCAAGTATCTTATACCATTTAATTCTAAGCTTTAGTTTTAAAAAAAATTAATGATTTGTGAAGTTTTATGCAACTTGATATTAAGTAAACTAAATTAAAGAACAAAGTGGCCATTAATGAAGTTTTATGCAACTAAATTAAATTAAAGAATAAAAAGGCCTTCACCATAGCTTTGCTCTCGATCAACTCATTTCTTGTCTCTCTAGTCTTTTATAGCTAACTAAAATGAATGAGATAAATACATGTTAATTTGACAAACATATCTTCAATGTTTTCTTTATGAAATACAAAATAACTTTTAAAGGAATTAAGCAACTCTCTTTTTTTGGAATTTAAATTAAAAAATAATGAGAATAATGAAAAGAAAAATAAAGTAAAAAAAACCTATGTTTATCAAAAAATTACACATCCATTCTTTTCTCATACTTCGATAATAATGACATCCATCTCATTTTTGGAATTCTTTCCCATTTTTTTTAAGATAATTTTTATAAGGTAGATGGGAAACTTGTCTTTTATTTTCTTATGAAATGTTAGGTTTCTTCTTCTTCCATTTTGAATTTATCCATATTCTATTCTATCATATAAAAATTATTAGCACTTGATATATTGATTTTTGGGATAATTACAAAAAAATCTTCTATAAATTGATCGTGTTTTCATTTTCTTGCTGTACTTTAAGAAATTACATTTTATATCCTAAGTTAAATAATTTTTTTGAAAAAAGATAAAAAAAATTGCCTTTATATATAATTACACTTTATTCACTCTTGACCTTACTCCATTAGAAAATCTAACATTCAAAGTTGCCAAATATTTTTTAAATAAATCTCGTGATCATATTGTCACGTAATTGACATACAAGATTGAAATAATCCTAGAAAGCTAAAAATCAAGTTTCATAAGAAGTGTGATATAAAAATTATCTAAATTAAAGTGTTAATACTATTGGAATGAATCATCACCCAACGATTAACAAATTGTGAATAAAAAGTATAAGGAAGAACATCACATAGTTATTTATACTTCGATAAGTTGTATTGTTCTTTGTCCTAACAAAGAAAAATGTATTGCATTAAGCAAAACACAAGTTTATTAAAAACATTATGGCTTAAAAGCAAAAACTTAAGTACGAGGTAAATAAATCTATTTATACTAGGTAGAAACGCCTTAAACAAGTTTGAAAAAATAATAAAAAATTTCTAAATAAAATAGAAAAAATCCTAAATCAACAAATTCTTGCACAGTAGCTTCTAAACCTTATAACAAGGCCTTCTTGATATTTGATTGATCTGAGATTTTAACCCAATATAAAAAAAAAAACTTTTAAAAATTTATTGTAAAAGTTCAGCTTGATTCAACAGTTGGATAAATAATTATGTTTATTAGTATAAAACATATAAAACAAATAAGTCCAAAATCAACTTTTAACATTTCTAAATAAGCATGGAAAACATTGTAATAACTTTAACCCTTTAGTTTCTTTGTGGAATATGGAAACTTCTAAAATATTATGACATTAAATATAATTAACCCTCTTTTTATATATATAGTTAAGATAAATAAGAAATCCATATAGAAAAATGATTTAGAACATTAAAAGAATCATTACCACACTTGAAAACTATTTTTCTATCCATTAAGAATCCTTATAGAACTATAAACAGTTCTAAAATTATCTGCTTAATATCCTTACATTAGTAGAAAAAAAGTCATTTTCAAAATTCCTCTTCATAGTTGTTCCAATCCCTCTTTCAACTAATCAACCATGTTAACTACTTTCTCCATTATGCAACAGTCTTTGTCCACTACCATACTTTTCCCATGTTGATTTGATAAAAAGAGGCAAGCATTCCAATTTATAAGGTAAAATTGATGATGTTGAAGAATTGGTGGATGATATTAAGGAGGATAGGTTGTTTGCAATATTTATTAGGTGTCTACTTTGAGACATGTTGATAACAAAGATTATAGGTTATTTTTTGGGTTGATTTATGCTCTGTTTAGGGAGAAAGAGGGTTGTGATTTCTAGGTAGATTTTAGATTTAAAAGAGATTGGAATTTTTGGTGATTTATGGGTTATTGTGTGATATTTCAAGTTGATTTTTATGTTTTTTCAATTGGCAGAGTTTGACATAATTTATGGTTTTTTTATGAAAAAGAGAGGTTATTATTTTAGTGGATTGTTCTAGTTTTAGGCTAAAATAATGGCAGGTATTTGATGACTCAAGGAAAGGAAATATAAGATGATGTAGGCTTCTCCTTGTTGAGTTCCTATAGTAAATATGGTGATGAAAAAGAAAAGAACAACAACAATTATAATAAAAAGGGTAGTGTATAGATTTAAAAAAAAAAACATTTGGTGGCAAAATTGTAATATTTAATGCAATGACTCTTTAGTCATTAAAATGAATATAATAATAAACATATAAGTATTCAGATATTTTTTTAACTTTTTTTTACATGTGAGGTTGAGGATGTATACAGTTATTTAATATTTAAACATCAAGATGTAAAATGTAATTTTTCAAAGTATAATAGAAAAGTGAAAAAAATGATCAACTATAAGAGGTTTTTTTTTAAGGTAATTATCCCTTGAATTTTTAATACTTTTATGTCTCGTCTTTAAATTTTATTTTCACATTTTGTCTATAATTTTTTTTATTCTGTAACAAACACAATCTTAGTATTATGTGTTGGGAAAACACACCACTATAACAAAATTCACAATCATTAAGTCCCAATTATTTTCTCTCTTTGTGTAATTAAAAGTAGGGTAAACCAATCAATAAATTAAACAACTAATCACAAAAAATCAACACCAAGATTTTTCATGTAAAACCCCAATATAGGGAAAAACAATGAGATTGTAGTTCTCCTAAAAACTTTTACTATTAATAATAATGATGATGAATACATAATTGTTCTTTCTTAGTTAAAACTAAATGTTATAACATAAATCATTAAAAACAACATATTCTTGAAATACATTAACATTAAAGAGAAATAGTTAAAACAAATCTCACAAAACTAAGAATCATATTTTTGTAAAGAACAAACTAATTTAGACATTTTCAATCTTCAATCCAACTATACAAAATTAAATGTTATATGTTCAAAACCTGCTACCAAATCCTTGGCTCAATCCTACAGTGAATAAAATGCCTATTAAATATTACACAAAACTACTTAATTTACCCTCTTATCTCTTTTTCTTTTTGTATGTCATCCATCATTTTAAGATAAATTAAAATTAGCTTTTTATACCTAGTCATCTCTATAACCTAAAAGACTTTAAGCCTTTTGTCTTTTCTTTTAGTTTATATAGGTTATGGAAAAAAAAAAGACCAAACCTAACAATTCTCCCTTTTTAGACTCCTTTTTTCCTTTTTTTTTAAGGGGGGCCTACCAAGCACGCTTTTCTTTTATAAAATTTAAATTTCTCTCTTGTTAAGATATGCTCATCATATATAATATATTATCATCGATAAATATTTTCTCAACAATATAAAACTTCATCTCTACATATCATAAATTCATTGGTAATTAACTTTAATGTGCTTTGATCAATAATGAAAAGTTGGATGCCTACTAAGATGAATTGCACTGTAACTATTACAGTGCAACACAAAATCTTATTGCACTATGTCAAGTTCATATAAGAACTTTTTTATCCATAACAATTATTTTTCTTATTCAGTAAGAGAAATGTATTTAACTTTTAAAGAGGATAATATAACACACTTTTCTAGTCTTGATTTCCATGAAACTGCTCTTTCTATAAAGGTCATTAAGTGCCCAGATGTGAACTTTTTGTAATCAACATCATTAACCATTTATATATTTATTTATCCATCCAACACAAGTTCACCACTTTCAAAACATAAACTAAAACTAGAAGTACCTTTTAGATACTTATGTATCTATTTCACTACTAATCAATATTGTTTATCAAGATTGGAAAGGAACTGACTAACCATACTAATAACATGAGTTATATTTGACCTTGTGCAAATTATAATATATATTAATTTACCAATTACAAATGCATAAGGTACCTTTTTTATCTTATTATTTTCTTCATCACTTGAAAAATATTATTTATAACTTATCTTAAAGTAGTTTTCAAATAGAGAATAAATAGGTTTAGACCTATTAATGTTTAATATCTCAAGTACCTTTTAAACAAATCTCTTTTAAGATAGCCTAAGTTCCTTATTCTTTCTATCATGAGTAATCTTCATGCTAAAAATATATTTTTTCAATTTTAAGTCTTTCTTCATAAAAGACTTGCTTAACTCTTCTTTTAAACTCTAGATTCTCTTAGCATCATAACTAACAATCAATATATCATTTATATATTGAAAGAGAAAATAAAGTTACTATCAGAAAACCTTTTTATAAACACTTAATGATTAGAAATGGTCTTACCATAACAGAAATCCACCATGAAAGAATCAAACTTCGTATACCACTATTTTGAAGTTTACTTCAACTCATATAACCTATTTTTTAGCTTGTAAACTAGCTTGCTTCCTTTCACTTTAAACTCTTTAAGTTACTTCATGTGGATATCCTTATCTAAATCACCATAGAGGAAAACAATTTTCATATTAAGTTGTTCAACTTTAAGATTCAAAATAGCAACTAAATTGAACACAAATCATATTGAAGATATATTAATCAAATTGATATTTTATACAATTAACATTATTCATTTATCCAAAACCTTTTATAACCAGTCTTGCCTTACATCTTGATTATAAGCAATTTTCTTTAATTTTCAACATGAACCATATTTTTTCTTGAGTGCTCTCTTCCTTTTAGAAAGCTTTACTAACTCAAAAGTATGATTGTCGTGCAAGGATTTCATTTCTTCTTTCATAACTTTTAACGATTTATTTTTCTTCTCACGTGACATAGCTTCATTAAAGTATTATGACTTTTTTCTATAAGTAACCAACACATACTCATAAGGAGATCTAGTGGAAGCATTGCAAGGTCTAGTAAGCCTCCTCAATTATGGCCTATTTAGAGTTTTTTGAATAACTTATCTAGAAATAATAACATCATCATCTTCATTAACTAGCTCATGATCATCAATTGATGGATTAAAAGGCAAACCATCATTATCATCACTTTTTAAATCTCTCATATGATTAAAAGGCATCAAAGGTAATTATGGAGTAGGTGTTGCATCCAAATTAACATGAATAAAATTTGTAGACTTTATTTTTCTTTTTCTGTTTAAAGTCTTTAATGATTTGATTTTTAAAAAATATAACATTTATACTTCTAATAAATTTCATCTCTTTTAAATCCCATAACCTATAGCTGAATTCATCATCTTCAAAACTTAGAAAAAAAACATTTTTTTTATTTTGTTGTTAAGCTTAGACTTTTCAAACATATAAACTTATAAAAATGTTCTGCAACTAAATATTCTTATGTATGCATAAGAAATATTTTTTTTTCTATACTCTCTTGAGAATATTATAGTTAAGAGAATGATAGAGAAAAGTCAATCATGACAACTATAATCTTCATTGCCTCAAACGAAAAAGGTAGCTTTACATGAGAAATCATAAATCTAATTCATTTAACAATGATTATATTCATGTTCTTAGCTATTTTATTATGTGTGGAGTATTTGAAATTGTTTTCTCCAATTTAATATCATGTTCCCTGTAGTACTTCTAAAAAAAAACCTTTGTATTCACCACCATTATTAGCTTGAATACATTTTAGCTTTTTACCAATTTCGCTTTCAATTATAACGTAAAAATCCTTAAAGATATCAAACACTTGAACTTTTTTTGTAATCAAATAGCCTAAAGTTTCCTAAAATGATCATCAATAAAACTAATAAGGTACAAGGTACCTTTAAGAAACTTATTAATAATGGAGCAAACATTAGTATGAACCAAATCAACAACATCGAGTCTTTTATATATAGGTAATAATTAAAATGCAACTTTAAGTTGTTTACCAGCTAAAAAATAAGTGAAAGAGTTCAAGTTCATACCTTTTAAAGGAAGGTAGTACTATTTGGCAAGGATGTCAATGCCTCTCTCACTTAAATGTTCAAGCTATTTATTCCATAAATTAGTAGAGACATCTTTAATTGCATTCACATCCCCTGACAGGATCAAAACATTAATGTTTTTTTTCCAAGTGTAGGAGTGTAAAAGTAATAAATAACTTTGCAAGACCAGGGTCGAACTACAAGGAGATTAACTATATAAATTATAAATAATGATGATGATGATGATGATGAGTTAAAAAGGATTTTGAGATGTAAGATTAATGTAAGGATTAAACAAGGATAAAATAATTATAAAGGTTAGAGGATTCACTAATGGTATTTCAAACAAGTATAGTATAAACTCTTTTTATTACTTAATTAAAAACTACACACAAAGGAGGTCCCAATCGGATTATAAATTGTTAATATGATTACATTAGTTATTTTATTTGAATAATGCTAATACTTATAAATGTTGTTAGGCATGCATGATTGTAACTTATGTTAACAAGAAATCAAATTCTTTTCATACAGGTGTCAGTTATACCATACGGTTGGGTTATAAAAGTGTCAAGTATTTATTATACCAAGTGTTATACAACGTAAATCTAAATTTACTATTTAACAAGCAAAGTATTAAAAGTGAACAAAATAACACATATAAAACATGTTAGTATCAAACATCAAAGTCCATGTTGAGTTTATATTACATTTATCTTACACCATTAATGTATCTTTTTTACCTTGACATGATAAACTTAACTAAACATAATGAAGAAGAGAAAAATAAATAAACAAGATAAAAAACTAAATAAGATATAAACAAACTAAGTAAAGGAAAGGAAATGCAAAGCATAAATAAGATATTATTATAAGTAAAACTTAAGCATTACAACAAGAAAGAGAGTAAAAACATGATCTTGATTTTAAAACTAAGATGTCTAAATGCATGACAAATGCCTTCTTTTATATATTAAAATTTAAAATAATTGATTTTTTTGATTGATTGTTGAGTGGGTGATCACATCTTGACTTGGTGACAATTCTTATCTTTTTTATTTGAACAAAACATCATTTCTAACATTAGAATTTGAATAGATTGTCCCCATGAATGTTTTGGAAAATTGTCTAAACTTTCCAACAACAAAAAAATGAGGTCATTTGGACTTTTAAAACTTGAGATATGGGCTAAACACTAAACAATATCTAGGTTGCATGACAGATTCAGACTTCTCTGTTGTTATTAAAATTTGAACTTCAAAATGGCCTTTTTTAATCTTAGACACCTATAAACATTTTAGACCTATATCTTAGCTTTTTATTCATATAAAACATCTCTAGTTGAGAAATTATTGGTACTTTGAGTGTAAAATAATAATATAAAACCTTGATAAAAATACACTTTTAAGCACTAAGCACCCCCTAACCAGCTTATTACTAATTTTTAGTAATCAAAGCGTTAAAATAAAAAAACAATTTGTAAGTTCCACAAAGTAAGACATTCATCATTCAACTTCCATTAATCTATCAAAGTAAACAAGCTCTCATTAAATTTATATATCTACTTTATACTTCTTAAATAAGATATTATTAAACCTTCTTTTTATATGCTTAATATATAAAAACATAGATGATAGGGCTTCTATTGAAAGAAAACAATATTATGTTCAAATTTTTTTTTAAAGGTTAACTTTTTTGAGTTGAAATTGTTATTTTTTCCCTTTTCTTTTCTTTCTTTTCTTTTATATATATAAAAATAACACTATGCATCTTTAACTAATTTAATGAGTTTTTAGCTAATAACTCCTAGACTAGTGACTCTTAGGGTGATAGATACTGATACGTAGATGGAGTAATGTTTGATTCCCGTTAACTTTTCTCTTTAACCCATGTAACAAATTTTGGACTAATAGCTCCTAAGTCAGTTGAGTTTAGGGTATTAGGTGTTAAAACACTCATTTGGGCTTAATTACTTAAATTAAGGAGGCTAGGAAACCAAACTTATTTACGTTTCTATTTAATTACATTTATTATTATTATTATTATACAAATTATATATTATCTCTTTCTTTTAGTTATTACCTTTAATAAAGGAACATAAACAATATAATAATCATATATGTAACCCACAATTATATGTTAAAGTGTGTGTGTAAAAATAAAAGTTAAAGAATACTTGTGAAATGAATATATGAGCATAATAAATTGATAATAATACGAGAGTTTGTAAATTTGAATATTTCATGAGAAGTATGATAGACTTTGTTACAAATACTGCATATAACAATTGAAAAATATTTTCTAAAATGCATCTCAAGAGTCAATAAAATTCTTTCTTACTTTGTCATTTTAGTAATAATAGTTTTGGCAAATGATTTTATTAAAAACAAAAACAATTAGTTAGTTTTTTTTTCAACTACTACCCTCTCCCTCCAACCAAAATGAGACATTGTCTTCAATGTTCTAAAACAGAAAGATAGAGTATAGAAGACATTATCTGAAACAACGAACATTAACAAACTTGAAACACATGTAAAAAAAATACAAGAAACAACAAAACATAATAACAAAACCAAAAGACACAAAGTTTTTACAAATGAAGGCTTAAATTGTAGTTGTGATTGTGGCTCACATCTTCCTTTGGTTTTACATCCAAAAACAACTTAAACGTCTTTTATGAGTCGAGGATAGGCTTCCTATGCAGTTTTCTTAAAAACTAGCAAACATGATTTTTTTTTTATTTAGATTCTCAAGGCTATGTCAAGCATGTTCTTTATGAAAATTGGGTTATAAATCATAAATTGCATGATATATATCTTTATTAAAAAACATCTTAAAAGTTGATAAAAGATTATCTACAAAAAAATTATATTTTAAGATAAATCCTAACTTTTGATAATTTTCATTGGTTTTGCAGAACGCATGTGTCCTTAAATATGGTAGGACAATAAAATCCACATTGTAAGATTTTTGCAATCGTCTTTGTTGACGATAAATGACCCCTACATGCCCTGAAATGATAAAATTTAAAAACATTACTTATCTCATTGTCAAGAATGCATCTTTGATATATTTGATTAGGATAATATTTAAATAAAAAAGAGTCATCCCAATAAAAATTATGCATGTCACTCAAAAACTTTCTTTTGTCATAGGTATCCAAATAAGTTGGCAAAAATCCTAAAGTAAGAAAATTATCAATATTAGGAGACCAAGGTATTGAAGTAATAAAAAGTGAAGATTCATTACAAAAGTAATCATCAATTGATGTGATGTCAAATGTTGAATCTATTGTCATTTTTGATAAATAATCTACAACAATATTTTCGGTGCCTTTTTCATCCGTAATTTTTTCTATTTGAAAGTTTTAAAGATTTCAGAATCATGATTGACTTTTCTATGTTTGGTCATGGCATGAGAAAATGGAAGTACTAATGGGAAATCAGTCTTTTCGTTGTAATGTTTAGGTTTAACCCTTTCATTATCCTTAAAGATTGACTCATCATCTTTCTCATAAAATTCAAGAATTAGTTTTTCAATAACTTTACCATTATAAAGAGTAATGATTGATTGGACTTGATCCATGTGCTAGCTTACAAAGTTGTTTGCATTTAAATTGTATTGTCCTTTAGGATTTTGTTGTGGTTGAGATGAAAACTTATCTTCCTCTTGAAAAATGACAGTAAATGTAGATTTTGCAAGAATATTTTTAAAATTTATTATACTTTTGATTAGTACTTAAAAGTGCATTTTATCAAGGTTTTATATCATCACTTTGCACTTTAAGCATCAATAACTCCTTAACTAAAACATGTTTTATAATAACAAGTCTGATACCATAAGGTACCTTTAATTTATGATAAGTGTTCATCCTAAATATAGGCCTATCATATAAATAAAAGGATTAATTGATGAGTTAAAGTATTGAAATCAAAAGAACAAAGAGAAGGCCCAACTTAGAAAAGAGATGTTGGAGTAGTCCAAACTAGAACACTATTCGGTAATTGAGTCATATCTGGAGTTGCAGATCTTAGATTTAGATCTGCTTTATACAGATGGAAAGCTATGACATAGGACTAAAACTATCATGGGAAGTTAAGACTCAATTTTGTTGTTTGGAAGTCCAAATTGTAGCAACAATGTAAAAGTTTAAATCTATCCTACAACCCAAACACTGTTTAATGTTTTATCTATATCTGGAGTTCTAGAAGTTCAAATGACATCAATTGTTTTTTCTGAAAAGCTAAGACAATTTCCTAGAACTTTCATATGGAAGTCTGGTTTAAATTTTGACGTTATCAATGACATTTTATTTAGACAAGAAGATAAGGATTGTTACCAAAATCAAGATGTGGTCACCCACCCATCAATTAGTCATTATATCAATAGTTCCTAATTTTGGCCTATAAAAGGAAGCATTTGTCATGTATTTAGGCATCTTGGTTTCCAAATCAAGATCATACTCTTATTTTGTCTCTTTGTATTTTTATAATGCTTAAGTTTTATTTTCATTAATATCTTGTTTATGTCTTTCAATTATTTTTTTTATTTAGTTAACTTTTATCTTATTTATATTCTTATCTTATTTATTTATGTTTCTCTCTTTGATTATGTTTAGTTAAATTTATTATGTCAAAGTGAAAAAGTTACACTAATCGTGTAAGAATAAGTATAGTGTAAACTTTACATAGACTTTAATGTTTGATACTAACATGTTTTATCATTGTTATCTTATTTATATTTCTCTTTATAATTATGTTTAGATAAGTTTAGCTAAGTTTATTTAATACTTTTCTTGTTAAATGATCAATCTAGATTTATGTTGTATAACACTTGATACAATAAATGCTTGGTACTTTCATAGCACAAACCGTATGGTATAAGCAACACCTGTTATATGAAAGGAACTTGATTTGTTATTAACATAAGTTATAATCATGAATAATTGACAACATTTACAAGTATTAGCATTATTCGGATAAGATAACTAATGTAATCATGTTAATAATTTATAATTTAATTAGAATTTCCTTTATATGTGGTTTTCATTTGAGTGATAAGAGTTTATACTATACTTGCTTGAAATACCATTGGTATTTTCATAGCATTAACCGTATGGTATAAGCGACACCTGTGATATAAAAGGAATTTGATTTATTGTTAACATAAGTTATAATCATGAATAACTAACAACATTTACAAGTATTAGCATTATTCAAATAAGATAACTAATATAATCATGTTAACAATTTATAATTTAATTGGAATCTCCTTTATATATGGTTTTCTTTTGAGTAATAAGAGTTTATAGTATACTTATTTGAAATACCATTGGTGGATCCTTTAATCTTGACATTTGTTGTTATCATTGTTTAATCCTTGCATTGATCTTTTATCTCAAAGTTCTTATTGATTAGTACTTAAAAGTACATTTTTATCAATGTTTTATATTATCATTTTGCACTTGAAATATCAATAACTCCTTAACTGAAACATATTTTATAATAACATACCTAATAATATAAGATGCCTTTAATTTATGGTAAATGCTCATTTTAAATGGTTTTCTTTTGAGTAATAATTTATAATTTAATTGGAATCTCCTTTATATATGGTTTTCTTTTGAGTAATAAGAGTTTATACTATACTTATTTGAAATACCATTGGTGGATCCTTTAATCTTGACATTTATTGTTATCATTGTTTAATCCTTGCATTGATCTTTCATCTCAAAGTTCTTATTGATTAGTACTTAAAAATACATTTTTATCAATGTTTTATATGATCATTTTGCACTTGAAATATCAATAACTCCTTAACTGAAACATATTTTATAATAACATACCTAATAATATAAGATGCCTTTAATTTATGGTAAATGTTCATTTTAAATGGAGGCCTATCACTTAAATAAAAGGATTGATTAATGAGTTTAAGAACTGAAATTAAAGGGACAACGAGATGGCTAAACTTAGAAAAGAAATGCTAGTGTAGTCCAAACCAGAATACTATTTGGTAATTGGGTCATATCTAAAGCTGTAGTTTTGGATTTAGGTCTACTTTATATGGATAGAAAGGTAAGACATAAGCCTACAACTTTCATGTGTAGCTAAGATTTAAAAAGTTTATTTTTAAGTCCAAATTGTAGCAACACCAAAGAAGTTCGAGTCTGTCCTACAGCCCGAACACTGTTTAGTGTAAACTTTACATGGACTTTAATGTTTGATACTAACATGTTTTATATTTGTTATCTTGTTCAATCTTTCATACTTTGCTTGTTAAATTACTAATTTAGATTGATGTTGTATAATGCTTAGCACAACAAATATTTGACACTTTCATAGCAGAAATTGTATGATATAACTGATACCTGAATTATAAAAGGAACTTGATTTGTTGTTAATATAAGTTATAATCATGAATACTTGAGAACACTTAAAAATATTAGCTTTATTCACATAAGATAACTAATGTAATCATATTAATAATTTATAATTTGATTGGAACCTACTTTGTGTGTAGTTTCCATTTGAGTAATAAGAGTTTATATTATACTTGTTTGAAATACCATTAATGAATGCTCTAATCTTGAAATTTGTTGTTATCATTTTTTAATCTTTGCATTGATCTTCCATCTCAAAGTTCTTAATGATTAGTACTTAAAAATATATTTTTATCAATGTTTTATATTATCATTTTGCACTTGAAGTATCAAAAACTCCTTAACTAAAACATGCTTTATAATAACATATCTAATAATATAAGATGTCCTTAATTTCTAGTAAATGTTCATCCTAAATGCAAGCCTCTCATATAAATAAAAGGATTGATTGATGTGTTGAAGTATTGAAATTGAAAGGATAAAGAAAGGACTAAACATAGAAAAGAGATGCTAGTGAAGTCTAAACAAGAACACCTTTAGGTAATTTGATATCTGGAGTTGTAGATCTTGGATTTAAGTTTACTCTATATGGATGGAAAGTTAAGACATAGAACTATGACTTTCATGAAAGCCCAAGATTTAAAAAGGTCATTTTTAAGTCCAAATTGTAGCAATAATAAAGAAGTTTGAATCTATCCTACAGCCCGAATATTGTTTAATGTTTGGCCTATATCTGGAGTTTTAAAAGTCTGACAACATAAGTTATAATCATGAATGCTTAACAACATTTACAAGTATTAGCATTATTTGAATAAGATAACTAATGTAATCATGTTAACAATTTATAATATGACTAAAACCTTCTTTGTGTGTAGTTTCCAATTGAATAATAAAAGTTTATACTATACTTTTTTTGACATACCATTAGTGGATCCTATAACCTTGACATTTATTGTTATCATTGTTTAATCCTTATATTAATATTTCATCTCAAAGCTCTCATCTTCTCCTTCTTATTCTCTTTCTTCTTTATTATTATTGTTACTATTACTATTACTATTACTATTACTATTACTATTACTATTACCATTACTATTATTATTTTTATTCTTGTTGTTGTTATATTGTTGTTATTTATAATTTATACAATTAACCTCCCTATGGTTCGACACTGATCTTGCAGGTTTATTTATTATTTCGACACTCCTATACTTGGGAGAAGACATTAATTTTTTAGTCGTGTCAGCTTTGAGTAAGTTGAGTGTTGATTGTCTCTTACTTTTCAATGAATATATACATAATTTCCTTAAGATTTCTTCTAGGAGGGGAAACATAAGGAGATGTATATCCATGAGAATTTTAAAAATTATGGTATGCTTAAAATATTAGTTGTGAAGTTTGTGCATAATTGTTATTACTCTTTCAATTAAAATTTAGATGATTTCTCTAACCAGGGTTGTATATTTACGAGTATAGGTTATGATTGAGCCTTTAAAAATTGTTTAAAGTATGGGCTTGTTTATGAAAGCATTCACTAAAAGAAGGCAAAGTTGGACAATAATTGGTTGAACGTTTATTGGTTTCATAGTTTTGACACATAATGTCTTAAACAAATTTTAATTGACCACTCTTTTTCAATTCTAGTATTTTGACTTTTCTAGCTAAAGATGCAAACTTAGCTTCGAGATCACGATCTTTCTTAAGATTATAAATACATAAATTAGATGTATTAGGTTGAGTTTTACCCAATACTTTATAAGTGTTTGTGGTATTCTAATTTTGAACATTTTCAGGTAATAAGTCTAAGTACTCCACTAGGATTTTTATCTTAAAAAGTTTCATTACACATTAATTCAAACATTTACCTATCTCTAGGTGTTAACCCTTCATAAAATTATGAAACTAATCTCTATGTTTCAAAACCATGATGAGAGAAAGTATTAAGCAAGTCTTGATACCTATCCCAATATTGGTAAAATATTTCTTCTAGTTTTTTTAGTGAAAATGGTGATTTATCTTTTAAAAGAGTTTGTTTTATGAGATGAAAAAAACTTCTTTAAAAATTGTTATTGCATTTCATCCCAAGCATGAATGGATCCTAATTTCAAATTTTATAGCCATGTTTTAGCTTTATTTTTTAATGAAAAAGAAAAAAGCTTTAATTTAATAGTGTTTATACTATAACTTAAGTCATTATAAGTATTACAAACCTCCTCAAATTTTCTTAAATGCAAGTATGAATTTTCTAATTCTAAGCCATGAAAAGAAGATAAAAATTGAATAATCCCTAATTTAAAATTAAAATGAGATACATCAAGGGAGAAAACTCAATTATTCTCATTATGAATTGTTATTTTCTTTGGTCATATTTTCTAAAAATGATGAGGATACCCTAAACAGTTTACCTCGTAATGTACGTGATCAAACTCTTATGCACGTGTAGGAAGACAATAAAAGGAAAAAAAGAATAAAAAGAAGAGAAAATAAAACAAAAGTTACGAAAGGTAGATACAAGAAAAATGAAAAGTAAAGAGTGAAAATAAAATAAATATGATAATTTATACAAGAATTTACCTTCTCGAAAACAATGCTAAAAACTTGACATGACCAAAAGATTAATATCTTCTTTTAAGTACAAGAATGTCAAAGTAATAAATAACCCCTCAAGACTAGGGCTGAACCAGAGTGAGGTTAACTATATAAATTATAAATAATAATGATGATGATGATGATAAGTTGAAGATGACTTTGAGATGTAAGATTAATGTAAGAAATAAAATAATTGTCAATGTTAGATGATCTACTAATAGTATTTCAAATAAGTATAGTAGTATAAACTCTTTTTATTACTCAACTGGAAACTACACATAAAAGAAGTTCCAATTATATTATAAATTGTTAACATGATTATATTAATTATCTTATTTAAATATTGCTAATACTTGTAAATGTTGTGAGGTATTCATGATTATAACTTATGTTAACAACAAATCAAGTTCCTTTCATAATACAGATGTCGGTTATACCATACAATTGGGTTATGAAAGTGCCAAGTATTTATTGTACCAAGTATTATATAACATAAATATAGATTAACCATTTAACAAGCAAAGTATTAAAAATAAACAAGATAACAAATACAAAACATAGTAGTATTAAACATTAAACTTCATGTTGAGTTTATACTATACTTATCCTAAAACCATGAGTAAAATATTTTCATCTTGACATAATAAACTTGGTTAAACATAATGAAGAAGAAAAACATAAATAAACTATATAAGAATATAATTACGATGAAATGCATAAATAAGAGATTATTTTAATATAAAAGAGAACTTACACATTACAAAGAAAGAAAGTAAGAAAATGATCTTAAGCTAAAAATTAAAATGCTTAAATACATGGTCAATGCCTCATTTATAGGCCAAAATTCAGAACTATTTATTTGATAACTAATTATTAAGCGGAGTGAACACCTCTTCACTTAGTGCTAATCCTTATCTTTTTATCTGCTAAAAACATCATTGCTAGCATTAGAATATGAACAGAAAGTCATCATGAAAGTACTGGAAATTATATTAGCTTTCCAACAAAACAAGAATGAGATCATTTGGACTTCTAGAAATCAAGTTATAGGCTAAATAATAAATAGCATCTAGGCTGCATGATATATTTGGACTTCTCCGTTGCTACAATTTGAACTTTGAAAATAGTCTTTTGAATCTTCGACTCCTCGTGAAAGTTTTAGGCTTATGTCTTAACTTTTTATCCATATAAAATAGACCTAAATCCAGGTTCTACAACTCTACTTATGATCTAATGATCGAATAGTATTTAAGTTTGGACTTAATGAACATCTCTTTTCTAAGCGTAGTCCTCTCATTGTCTTCTAAATTTCAGAAGTTGAACTCATTATCAATTTTTTTATTTATGTAATAAGTCTACATTTAAGATGAACATTTACTATAAATTAAAGATATTATATAATATTAGACATGATATTATAAAACATAATCTAGTTAAGCAGTTATTGATACTTTAAGTGTACAATAATGATATAAAATCTTAATAAAAATTCACTTCTAAGTACTAAACATTTACGTCTCTTGGACGTGAGTCGAGTCTAATGAAGTTGTTTGTAGAGACGCATGTGCGAAGTCAAGACTGCTAAAATGGGGTGCAACAGTTCGTGGACAACCGTGCTCAATACTTCGTGGTATATTGATTCAATCATTTTATTTAATAAGTTATTATTTTCTTGAATTTAATATGATGATTTTTTTTTAATTTTCAGGAGACTTATAATAGCTGATTGAGGGAGAAATATGGGGATGATCTTTTGACCGATCTGAATTTCGATCTAGATTTGTGGATAAAGGTGGGATTGTCTGGTGGACTCAATAAAAATCGGGTCTACAAGCTCTCCAACACTACGGCCAAAAACATGTGGACGACCTATAGTGTCTCAACTATTGGGAGCTCTCCATTAGTATCAAGCACCTACTCTGAGGAGTTCATGGCCTTGAAACAATAATATGAACAACTCTCGACGGATTATGATCAACTCTGTCAAATGATAATGAACATTAGATCAAGGATGAATGATGATAAATGTATAGCTCTTTTTTAGTTGTACGGTTCCGAAAACAACCAACTTTCTTCTCCTCCTTCTTCAACTTTGTCATTAATTTAGTTTAATTTTGTTTTTGAAACACATTAAATTTATAATGAATATTTAAATGAATATTATTTAATGTTATTTTTATATTTTTAATGTTTAATATGATTTTATTTGGTTAATTAATTCTTTTACTATTAATAAATAATTTTTTAATATTTTTAAATTAATATCAACAGCTTTACAAACAGATCTAAGTCATTGATATTTTATCGAAAATTATAAAAAATTTACTATCCATATCATAATTATTAACGGATATATTCTCTCAGAGTTTACCATTAATAATACTCATGGATTAAGTTATTAACATAAAATTATTTGTACAAATTAATATATCATTGCTTTGATTCCCTTTCTTTTATTATATATGTAAAAATTAATTTTTATGCTTTTATTTTTTTCAGTTTCTTGCATCATTTAATTTAAATCAGTAGTGATTATCTGTTTATTTATGTGGTTCCCTTCCAACCATTTGAACTTTAATTGATATTAATTACATAATCAAATTAGATAGACAACCCGATCAGGGTACAATGATCTCGTTGCTACTATAGAATTTTTGTTAAAAAAAAGAAGGCTTAATAAAAGAATTAGATAGTCCAATCACAATCATGAACATCTCCCCTAGTCAGTGGACAAACGAGTTGTGACCACAACTTTTCCCCCCCCTTGCAATCTTTTTATTCCCTTCACCTCACATGCAATGCTACAATCCACTGCCCCCAATGTCACTATAATATATAAACAATTACATGGGTTTAATTAGTTTATGCTCCACGCATTCCCATGACAACGTTCATTACTTTCTTAATATTACTTTGCAATTGCATCAAGAATCTCACCAGTAGCACATAAACTAGATAAATTGCCGTCGTGGACTGCCTTTTAACGTGCAATAAATTTTTTATTAAGATAGTGGCTTAACATATAATGTTTTTCAACGGTAGTTTTTTTAGAAAAATTAAGAATATATTTATTTTTATTTTTTAAATATTAAAACAATAATATATTATATTGGCATGGATTAACTTAGAGGCACCTATCAAATAAATAATTTTTTAAATTATTTTTTATTTAATTATATAATAAAAAAACACTTATAAAATTAAATATCAACCTAATATCATAATGTTAATGTTTGTTGAAAACCACAATAACTCTACATAAAGCAAGTTCAAATAAATTATATAGTCTAATTTTTAATTAATTAAATTTTAAAAAATAAAATTAAAAAAAATTAATAAAAATTTTATTTTAAAAGATAAAATTAAAAAAATATATAAATATTATGAGAAACCTTTGTGAACTTTTACGAGACAAAATCATCAACCATGATCTTAAATTAATTCAATATAGACAAATAAAATTAAAATAATAATAATAAAAACTAGCTAATAACATAGTCGTGGGTGGCCTAGTACATCTAGGTCTTAAAAAAAAATTTTAATTATTCTTGAAGGATAATTCTCATGAAGATAAAAATTATTCTCTCATTAAAGTTTAGGTTTAAGTTTGCATGACTTTGACACTTGTCAAGGTTTTTTTATTTAAAAATCTATTTTCAATCCATTTTCAACTAAAAATATATAATGAGCACTCATATATCTCTCAAAAAATAAATTTATCAATTCAAAAAACTATCTATAAACACAAAATCAAACAACTTAAGTCCTGTTTGTTTGCTGAAAAATAGTTTTTTTTGGAAAGTAAATTTCAAAAAAGTTAATTATTTTTTTGATATTTGATAGGATAATGAAAAATAAATTAGAAAACACTTTTCAGTATTTGGTTAAGTTATGGAAAATGAGCTGGAAAATAACTTATTAATGTTTTATTTTTTTCAAGTTTATTAAAATAATAAGGAACAAATCTTACAAATTAAAAGATTGAATAAAATTGAAAAAAAATAATTTTATAAACTATCTCAAATAAAATAAATAACATTCAAAATAATAGAAATCAAATCTAAAAAAAAACTAAAAGATAAAGATATTAAAATAAAAAATTTTTATAAATTATTTCAAATAAAATAAGTAACAATCAAAAGAATAATAACTAAATTTGATAGATAAAAAATTTTAATTAGAAAATAATAAGAAAAAATAAATAACAATTATAAAAATAAGTATTAAAGTTAATATAAAAATTAAATTCTAAAAGATAAAATTAAACAATAAATATTCAAAACTATATATATATATAGTAATCAAAAGTTTAATGATCAAATTTGATATAATTAGCAAATAATATAATATTTTTAAATTTTTGATAACTTTTAAAAAGTGTTTTCCACTTAAAATGAAAGGAAACACTTTTTTTAAAATCAAGCCATATTTTCTTTTTACTATAAAGTATTTTTTTAGTGATTGAAAAATATTTTTCGTTTATCAATTTTTCTAATAGTAAATAAATATAAAAAATTTAAAAAATAGTTTCTCAAAAACTATTTTTTAGAAAACAAACTTACCATTAAAATATTTTTATCCACCTTGATCTATTTTCTCAGGCCATGTATCGAAATCCAAAAACACCTCGATTGACATTCTTTTTATCAAGAAGAACATTTTAACACCAAGTTTTCTTATTTTTTTGGTTAGAATTGAATTAACTAATCTTTTATTTCTTAAATACCTAATAAAAACTCGTGAAAACTGAAAAATTAATTTATCAACCTAAAAACAAAAAAAAAAGAGTCTATAAACAAAAAATCAAATAATTAAAAAACTCTCTTTCTACATTGATCTATTTTTCCATCTCATATTGAAAGCCTAAAAATATATTAATAACAATTCTCTCATTAAAAGAAAAACTTGGATCAAGCAACCTTTTTATTTATTTTTTTTTAAATCAGACCACTTGACTTCCTTTTCTTTTCCATCATTTTTTGATAATTTTTCTCTCTCAAGCTTAGGGATCAAAACATGAAAAAAAATAAAGTCTTTGATCAAAATATAAGAACCTTAGAAAATAGAGTTTAAAATTTAAAAAGTCTAGAAACTAAAATGATAAAAATACACCACAGTTGCAGTTTTTTTTTAAAAAAAGAAAAAGAGTACAAGACTTTGTTCCAAATCAGAAGTTTCCCTCAGCGTTTTAGATTGGCAATGTTTTCAAAGATTCTGTCCACGAGAATTGTCGGTAGGAGGAATTAGTTTCTAATAATTATTTTTATTTTTTGCTTTCTAGAGTCCAGGAGTTAATTATAAAATAATTAATAGTGCGTGCTTGTCGAAACTAATTGCACAACCAGATCTACTAATTTGGATCCTCTTGAAGAAAGAAATGAAAATGAGCTTCTTTTCTTCGAGGTGTACTGCCCTCTCCAAGAAAGGACGCCAAAAAAAAAAAAACCGTGTTCGGCCTGTTCAGACTTGGACCCATACCATGTGGCCTTGCTTGTAGAGTCCAAGTGTCTTACCATTACCCTAATAATGATACGACTACGTTTTATGAGAAAATTATCTTTCCAGCACGCTGCACATGTCTTGAATTTTAGGGACCTTTAGGTATCCCTTGCATAGCTTCTCTATCCATTCACAAACTCAAACTCAGTCCATAAAATCAATTTCAAGAATGGAATTTCAATGACTCCAGCAGCATATAGCTTTATAGACAACGACTTGCATGGAAAAACAGTAAAGAAAATATCTTAAACATATTGTTGGTATACTCAAGTGTTAAAGCACTTGGAATATAAAGAAATGCACATTGTGCTGCTATCAAGGATGGTATCTTTTGACTTTAAAATTTTATTTATTTTTAAAAATTTAATTGCTCGCAATTGATACAAATAAATTAGTTGTAATTAGTCTCTCAATATTTCTAGTACAGCTAAGTAACTAATACAATGTAACCCATAAATCAAAGAAAACCTCAAGTGAAAAAAGTTGTGCATAAATATTCAATGAAAATGGAATATAAATTTTATTATGTTCTTTATTGTTAAGTGTTATAATATTTTGTTAAATTAATTATTCTTTTATTTTTTATACTATTGTATACAAATAATCAAAACATTATTTTTTTAAATTATTTTTTGCTTTATAATTGCGTTAGAGATCATCATAAATTTTCTTTTGAATAACCATGCTTTTGATAAAAACGAAAACCATGTTCCCTAAAAAACTAAAAAGAAATACATTTATTCATGCTTATTATTTTAAATCATTTGGATTTTAAAAAATATTTATTTTAATTGATTTAAGTTTTTGTTTTTGCTCAAATAACCATTTCGATAACAAGAAAACTATTATCTCATAAAAAGAAATTTATAAATAAAAAAAGGAGATTTTGATAAGAGAAATACATTTTTACTTAAAACTTAAATCACTAAATTTTTTATGAATATTTATTTTAATTAAAAAGAATAATTCAAAGAATTTATTTTTCTTAAATATTAAATTGATATGTTACACATGTATATGATACATTTATAAGAACAAAAATCATACATGGTTCATGATCAAAAATAACCTCCAAGATAAATAAGTGAAAGAAACAAAATATAAAGGAAAGCCTAGTAAAATGACTTTTTTTTTTTTAATATTAAGCATGTATAATGACTTTTTTTCAATTTATTATATTAAGCAATTTAGAACTCGCAGTCAAGTATTATTATTATTTTTTTTTCCCGTGACTCAGTGGTGATCTGCGATCAACTCTCGTGAGATGGTAGGTTGAATGTAATCCCAATCGAATGATCGGGCCCTCAAGCCATGCAATTACGCGGTCATTGCCCGGAGAATTAGGCTTTAGCTCGGCTTTCCTTGAAGTGCAAAAGTACGAACAAGGAATCATGACCACAGTTTGTTTTTATAACAAAAGTACAAATACTCATTATAGCTTCTCTTGGAGTCACATGAACCCATCATCTCTCCAGAAGAAAATAAAATCACGACCACGTACGAATTAAGTGCTGCATGATGATAAGAATAATTAAGTGCCATGCTTCAGCAGTGTTTAATGATGGCCATACTGGAATGCACCTCGAGTGACGCTTTTTGTTCTTATAAAACAACAAGAGGTCCAGGTGTGGCCCGAAGTATGCTGCAGATGGCCCTCCAACAAATTACTGAAATCATGGCCACCGCAATTCGCAAAATAAGTTGCGACGGCATGCTGAAGATGTTTTTGAGTGAATTTTTAGGTGTTTTTTAAATTATTTTTTATTTAAAAATATATAAAAATAATATTTTTATTTTTAAAAAAATTATTTTTGATATTAATGTATCAAAATAATTTGAAACTATTAAAAAATATTAATTGAAAATAAAAAATAATTTTTTTTAACTTTTTCAAATATAAAAATAAATAGTATCATCATCTCTTGTAATTATTTTCTTACAAAACTAAAAAAGTGAGTATAAAAGGTAAAAAAAAAGAAGGTAAATATATTATCTTGAAAAACTAAATTTAAATCAAATACGAGAGAAGTGTTTTTTATTGAGTGAAAATATATGAGAAAGTGTATGAGAATATTTTATTACAAACTTGTTTTTTAAATTTCAATATGACACGATCAAAAGATTAATATTTTCTTTTAATGTAAGAGTGTCGAAGTAATAAATAACCCGACAAGACTGAGTCGAATTATAAAAAAGTTAATTATATAAATTATAAATAGCAATAATACAACAACAACAACAACAAGAATAATAGTAATAGTAATAGTAATAGTATTAATATTAATAGTAATAGTAATGATAATAATAGAAGAAAAAGAAGAAGAAGTTATACCATATGGTTGAGTTATGAAAGTGTCAAATATTTGTTATATTAAGTATTATACAACACAAATCTAGATTAACCATTTAACAAGTATTAAAAATGAACAAGATAACAAATACAAAACATGTTAGTATCAAACATTAAAATCTATATTAAGTTTACAGTAATTCTTACACCATTAGTGTGACTTTTTCACCTTGATATAATAAATTTAATTAGATATAATAAAAAAATAAATAAACATGATAAAAATATAAATAAGATAAAAGTCAAGTAAAAAAAAGGAAATGAGAAGTGCAAACAAGAGATTACTATAAGTAAAAATTTAAGCATTACAATAAAGAGAGAGCAAGATAATGATTTTGATATGAAAACCTAGATACCTAAATGCATGAAAAATGTCTCTTTTTATAGGTCAAAATTAAAAATTATTGATTTAATGACTAATTATTGAGTGGGTGGTCAACTTTTAACTTGGTAACAATCTTTATCTTTTTGTCTGAAGAAAACATCATTGATAACGTCATAATTTAAATCGACTTTACTATGAAAGTTTTAGAACATTTTTTTAGCTTTCCAGGAAAAATACATTAAGGTTATTTTGACTTCTAGAACTCAAGATATGAGCTAAACAGTAAACAATATATGGGCTGCAAGACAAATTGAAACTTTTATGTTGTTGCTAAGATTTGAACTTCCAAATAACAAAATTGAGTCTTGCTTTCCCATAAAAATTTTAGGCTTATGTCTTAACTTTCCATCCATATAAAAATAAACCTAAATATGAGATTTATAGCTCTAGATATGACTCAATTGCTAAATAATGTTCCAATCTGCACTAATATCTCTTTTCTAAGTTTGGCTCTCTTTTTGTCCCTTCAATTTTAGTACTTCAACTCATCAATCAATCCTTTTATTTATGTGATTGCATTTGTGATGAACATTTACCATAAATTAAACGTATCTTATGGTACGAGACTTGTTATTATAAAACATGTTTTGGTTAATGAGTTATTGCTATTTCAAGTGTAAAATGATGATATAAAACCTTGATAAAAATGCACATTTAAGTACTAATCACAATGATATCTTTCAAACATGATATATCCTATAAAAAAAAACAAGCTTTTATGTTACAGGCTCTAGAATATCAACTTGAAAAGATTAATATAAGATTTGATGAGTGGTTTGAGTGAGTAAATAAAAGAGATGCTAAATTGCAAAAGGAATAATTCTTAAGGGTTGCTAATGGTAGGAGGTAAAAGAAACTAAGGTTCCAAGCTACAAGGTGAAAAGGCTTTTATAAGCTTAGAAAATGAGTGCAAGAAAATCAAAATGCTATTTGTATAAACAATGAAACTTATTAATGATTGTAAAACTTCAAATTAGTGCCTAAAGGATGCAAAACAAGGAAGAGAAGTTGCACAATGAAAGGAAGCAAAACGAGAGAAAAGCTCTCATATTCATACAATGTCATTAGAGGTAAAAATGGGTCAAAATAAATCTTTGAAGGCTTAAATAAAATGCTAATAAAATGGGTGCTACAGTTGCTCCAAATCTTACCATTGTTTCTATTCATAATTTAAGGATGAATCTTTTGAAAAAAAAGATAATGACATGATCTATGCGAGGGCTGGATAATCAAATTTAGTTTTTGGCCTAATATTTTTTAATAAATAGTTTTACTTTAACAAGCATAGCACTCAATTCGATTATTGGATCAAATTAAAATTTCATTAAAAAATTCTAGAGGTCTTATTTTATATTGAATTTATTTTAAATTAATAGAAGTTTAGAAAAACATTATGATACAAACTAGAAGTTGCTATATGAGTTTTGTTAATTGTTTTTTTTTAATGATTTTTGAACTTCTTATTTAGTAAGAATTCTTTTTCTACAAGGATCATTTAGGTGAAAAACATTGAAATTATTTTAACAAAAATTTTTATGTCAGCCAATAATACTCTGAACTTTTTATTTGATTTTTCATCTTTTCAATTATAATATACATGAAAGTGGATTTTGTTTTTCTATGATAAGGTAGCTTTGAGTTTAGCAAGTACCACTTTCATCATTCATTTTAATTATTTTTACAATCTATTCATTATTTCTATTTAATAAACATCAATAATTTATTATATTATTTTAATTAATTCTACAAAAATTTTCTCCCAAATAAAATAATCCTTGAACATCTAAACACAATCTCGAGATACCTTGGATAAATAGAAAAACACATGTAGAGCATATAAGAATATAAAATAAGATTTTCAATATACAAATATTCATTTTAGTTGATTACTTTATCAACTCTAAAAATAATATAACATAGGTATTCTTTCACTAAATTTCTTTTTGATACCATGAATATTTCATTACAATCTTTATTTACAGTCTAATTCAATTATTTCTATAAAATCATGACAAATACTTTTAGTTCATGGTCCCATATAGTTTAGAATCTCATTTTCCTCTTATTTAATTATGATCACATGTTGACTTAATCATTTATTTCATTAGTCTAACATGCCACCCTTAACATCTAAGGTTATTATCTCGATTCATCATTCACTTCACTTATTTCCATATTTATAAATTATTTTTTAACCAATTAACTTTTTATGTTAATCTAATTATTCATTGTGTTGTTTCTAACTCACTAACTTCTATTTGTATATTTTGATATTTCTAGTGTCACTTATAGCTTGTTAGTATCACTTTTAAATTACCACATATAAATATTAATCAAAGCTCATCCATATTATTTTGTGTTTCCCCCTATTACTTATGCTTATTCATGGCTTATTTATCTAATTTTCATCGTGAATTATTCATTATGTTATTTTGTGACTCATTTATATATTTTGGTATTCAAATATTTATTTTTGTCCATTTAAGATACACTTGTGCGCATATGCTCGCCATCTCTCTCTCTCTCTCACACACACACACATAGAGATATATATATTTCAGCTCAATTATTCATTTGGCTAATTTATGGACCATCTACATAGTTTTTATATATAAATATTCATTTATTCCATTATATCCAAAATTTTAGCTAAAACATATATTTCAAGTGTTAACTATCCTTTATGTCCATTATATTAGTATATTCTAATATTTTCCTATCTTAAAAGGTTATGCCAATTTTGACACTATCAAATATTTTCCTTCATTTTATATATTTCTTTTATCTAGGGTCACTGTTGTAACCAAATCAAATTTTTCATATTAAATTCTACCATTGAGATCAATTTAATTAAATTCTTACTATTCGTTATGGTTTACTTTCATTTATCATATTAAAGTTTTTCGTTGTAGTCAATTCAATTTTTCATATATAACACTTCACCATTATGATCCATTTACTTCACAAAATATTCAATTCCTATTGTAAAATATCCAATACACAATAACAATTCAATTCAACAATTCCGTTTAATATTTATAAATTTTTAAACTTCTACACATGACAATCATATACACAACCAATAATTCTATTTTAATTTTTGTAATCATAATAATTAATGAACTAATAATACAAGACTTTGTACAAATACACAGTTACCTTGGACCAATAACCACAAGCTTACTCTAAATATTATTTCTTAAACCTTCACATTTACTTAGCATATGATACCATACACACAAAGTCTAATCTATCATTTATACAATTCAAATAAAATCTTCACTTTTATACATGTAAATCATGCTTACTCATATATACTTTTTACTAACAACACTACCTTAATTTTCCTTCCAAATACTGTTACATTGGTTTTTAATTACTAAATATCATAAATTTTCATATTCCCCTACTTTCCTAAAACACATTCACAACTTGAAATTCACATAGCCTTATCTAAGCACCTATCCCAATAATAATTTCTTATATTAATAAAACTATATGAAAATACATTTACACATTATTCAAACAATAATCTTAGTCTCCCTCCAAAATCAATATGGATGGATACCAAATAAGATAAAGAAGTTGCATGCTAAAAGGATGCAAAATGAGATAGAGAAGCTGCTATATTAATACATCATTGTTGGAGGTAAAAATTAGCAAAAAAGAGCTCCAAAGACTTACATCAGAGGCTATTGAAGTGAGTGCATCTATTGCTTTTAAACTTAGTATTGTTTTAGTTGGTGATTCAATGACAAATTCTTTTAAAAAGAAAGGAAATGATACTATCCATGTAAGGGTTGGGCAATCAAGTTTGGTTTTTGGCTTAATATTTTTTAATATGTAGTTTTACTCTAATAAACATAATTCTTAATTTAATTGTTGGATCAATTTGAAATTTCATCAAAAATTTTGAGAGGTCTTGTTTTATTATTAGGTTAATTAAAGTTAAAAAAGACATCATTATACCATCTAAAAGTTGTTGTACAAGTTTTGTTATTTGTTTCTTTATGATTTATACACTTTTTATTTAGTAATGATTTCTTTTCTACAAGGACAATAGAGATAACAACAATTCAGATTATTTTGGTCAGGGTTTCTATATCAACATGTTGTGTTTATATATATATATATATTCTCATTAATAAGGTTTCTTTATCATTCAAGGACATTAGAGGTTTTTTGGGCATATATTTCTTAATGCATAGTCTTACATTGACAAGTATAATTTTTTTTATCCAACTATTGAATGAAGTTGAAATTTGTCTAGATAATTTTAAAGGCCTAATTTTATATAGATTTAAAATTTCCTAGCAGCCAAACATTAGAAAGGCCATGCGATAAGGTCCAAAAGCTATTATGCAAAACTTGTATTAGTTTCCTAATTGATTTATGATTATTTGTTATTTTTTCAAACTTGTTTAGGATGTTTTTACCTATTATATATAGATTTATTTAGCTTGTATTTAGATTTTTTTATGAACTTTGATTTCAAAATAATCTATTATACATTTGAGGAAATGTTTTTAATTTTGTTCTTTGTTGAACTACTATGACTTATCAAAGAATTAACCAAGCTTCACGACATCTTCTACTTGTTCGCATCTCTTTATAAGTGTTAAGGGGTTCAGTTTCTATAGTTTTTGTGTTTTAATATAGGTTATTGTTGTGTCAAGCCCAATCACAAGTATAAATTTAGCTTTCTTGATAATGATCAATTTAACTATGAGTTTTAAAATCTTTATATCCATGAAATTCACATTAATATCTTGACCAATATAGTGGAAGTTCAAAAGCTATTGATCATACATCAAAAGAGCAATGAAAAGGTGAGAAAGTCATGTTAAGATTCTTTTTCTTCGGTTGTTAGTTCTAGATTGATTAAGAAAAGGATAGGAATGTGTTGTACAAAACAATAAGGTGGAGAAAGAAGTTTTGAACAAATATCATAAATATAAATTGATAGCGTGCAAGTAGTAATTATGCAAAAAGAATAGACTTATCTTCCTATGATTTGTTGAGTGGTAGATTCCTTGCAATCATGCTTTTTTGACATAAAATGCAAGAAATATGCTATAAAAAAGCATGTGTCTAAATGAAAAAAAAAAAGCTATACAAAGAGCACATCATATATCAACCTCTAAAGTATATGTAACTAAGATAAAAATCCTTAAACTGAGGTTTTTTTTTTTTTAAAAAAGACTAATTGAGAAGTCTATCTTCTCAAGCATGCTATAAAAAATTAAAATGAAATAAAAAAATCATAAAGCTAAAAAATTATACGAAGCTAATAATATGATGCAACAATACATACATGGTTGGCAATGAAAGGGCTAAAAGAGCATTACACTATGTTTCAACAATTTTGTTAATTAGATGACATGGTAGAGAATCTACACCACCAAAACTTTAGACATGTTACAATTGTTGTAAGAAAATAACAAAAAAGGGTTGTTCATTGACATGACGAAAAGATTGATGTCTTCTTTTAAGTGCAGGAATGTCGAAGTAATAAATAACCTGACAAGACCGGGGTCGAACCACAGGGAGGTTATTGTACAAATTATAAATAACAATAATACAACAACAACAACAATAACAATAACAACAATAATAGTAATAACCTGTCTCTTATACACATCTAGATGTGTATAAGAGACAGGGCCATGCGATAAGGTCCAAAAGCTATTATGCAAAACTTGTATTAGTTTCCTAATTGATTTATGATTATTTGTTATTTTTTCAAACTTGTTTAGGATGTTTTTACCTATTATATATAGATTTATTTAGCTTGTATTTAGATTTTTTTATGAACTTTGATTTCAAAATAATCTATTATNATACTTGTAAATTTTGTCAAGCATTTATGATTATAACTTATGTTAACAACAAATCAAGTTCCTTTCATAGCTCAGGTGTCGGTTAAACCATACAGTATGGGCTATAAAAGTACCAAGCATTTGTTGTACCAATTGTTATACAACATAAATCAAGATTAATTATTTAACAAGCAAAGTATTAAAGAGTGAATAAGATAACAAATATAAAACATGTTAGTATCAAACATTAAAGTGCATATTAAGTTTATACCATACTTATTCTTACACCATTGGTGTAACCTTTTCACCTTGATATAATTAACTTAGCTAGACATAATGAAAGAAAGAAAAATAGATAAACAAAATAAGAACATAAATAAGATAAAAGTTAACAAAGTAAAGGAAAGGAAATGAAAAGCATAAACTTGATATTAATGAAAGCAAAACATAAATATTACAAAAAATACAAAGAGAGAAAATAAAAGCATGATCTTGATCTGGACACCAAGATGCCTAAATACATGGCAAATGTCTCTTTTTATAGGCCAAAATTAGGAACTATTGATTTAATGACTAATTGATAAGTGGGTGACCAACTCTTGACTTGGTGACAATCCTTATCTTCTCTTGTCTGCCTAAAACGTCATTAATAACGTTAAAAGTGGAGCTACTTAAAACATGAAAGTTATAGCCAATTGTCTTAGCTATCTTATGTAAAAACTTTAGCTTATTTAGAGTTCTAGAACTTCAGATATGACCAAAATACTGAACAGTACTCGGGATGGAGGACAGATTCGGGCTTCTTTGTTGTTGCTACAATTTGGACTTGAAAATGACCTTTTTCAGATTTTGGGCTCCATATGAAAGTTGTAGGCCTATGTCTTACCTTTCCATCCATATAAGGTAGACCTAAATCTAATATTTATATCTCCAGATATGACCCAATTACCAAACAGTGTTCCAGTTTGGATTGCACCGACATCTCTTTTGTAAGTTTGGCCATCTCTTTATCCTTGCAATTTAAGTTCTTAAAGTCATCAATCAATCCTTTTATTTATGTGATAGGCCTGCATTTAAAATGAACATGTACCACAAATTAAAGGTATCTTATATTATTATAAAACGTGCTTTAGTTAAGGAGTTATTGATACTTCAAGTGCAAAATAATGATATAAAACCATGATAAAAATGCACTTTAAAATACTAATCACACCCCTCAACCAGTTTATTACTAGTCCCTAGTAATCAAAGCATTAAAATAGAAAAACAAATTTGCAAATTCCACAAAGCAAGGTATTCATCATTTAACTTCCATTAATCTATCCAAATAAACAAACTCTCATTAAATTTATATATCTACTCAATACCTCTTAACAAGATATTAATAAACCTTTTTTTGTAGTTAATGTATCGACACATAATTGTGGGGCTTTTCTTGGAAGAAAACAAAATTTTTGTTCTAATGTTTAAGGTTAACTTCCTTGGGTTGGGATTATTATTTTTATCTTTTTTTTTCTTTATTTTTAAATGTATATACATATAATTTAAAAACATCATGCATCTTTAACCAATGTAATGAGCTTTCAGCTAATGACTCCCAGACCAGTTGGTCTTCGGGCATTTGGTGTTAAGACACTCCTACAAGTTTAGTAACTCGGGTCACAGATACTGATATGTAGATAGTGCAATGTTTGATTTTCTTAAGTTTTTCTCCTCAACCCATGTAACATGCGTTGGGTCAATAGCTTCCAAGTCAGTTGACTTTAGGGTATTAGGTGTTAAAACACCCCTTCAGGCTTAATTGCTTAGGTTAGGGAGGCTATAAAACCAAACTTATCTATATTTTTATTATCATCATTTTTTTTCTTTATTTATTTATTTTTAATTATATACAATCCCTTTCCCTTAGTTGTTACCTTTAACAAAAGAACATAAATAATGTAATAATCCAATATGCAACCCACAATCATATGTTAAAGTGTGTGTGTGTGTGTAAATTAAGGTTTAAAAATACATGTTAAATAAATATATGAGCAGAATTAAGTGATAACAATCGAGAGTTTGTAAACCTGAATATTTCAAGAAGTATTATAATAGACGTTGTTAAGAATGGTTACTAAGATGCGTCTCAAGAGTCACTTTAACAAAAGAGCTCCTTTACTTTGTCATCCTAGTAACAACCATTTTGTACATGCTTTATGAAATAGAAAATATAATTTTTTTTTAGCTACTACCCTCTCCCCCTCAACTAAAACAAGACATTGTCCTCAATGTTTAAAGGTAGAAAGATAGAGTATAGAAGATATCACTTGAAATAATGAACACTGACAAACCTAAAACACACTGAAAAAAATATAAAAAACAACAAAACACAATAATAAAACCAAAAGACACAAAGATTTACAAATGGAGGCTCAAATCTAATCTAAGCTTTTTACGACTTTTCTTAGTTGACCAATTTATGCGACTCATGGAAGGATCAATTACAGGAATGAAAGATTGTAGTTGGTCAATCAATTGTTCAGCAGTAGCAGCAGAGATTATGATTTGTCGTGTAGAAAATGTTAGAAACTCCTGTTCCATAGTGTGATTAAGAAAAGACAACAACTTATCATAATAACCATTAACATTTAACAAACCTATGGGTTTATGATGAATGTGCAGTTGGGCCCAAGAGGAAATATGAAATATCTCTTCCAATGTGCCTAGACCACCTGGTAAAGCAATGAAGGCATCAACATGGTTAAACATTGCATTCATTCGAGCTGACATTGTAGAGACCTGAAGTTTCTCTCCAATTGTTTTTTTAATGATGTCCCCTTGTGCTAAAGCTTCGGGGACGACCCCTAAAACTTGACTACCTCCTAAAAATGCAGCTATTGACACACCTCCCATTAACCCAAGACTGCCTCCCCCATACACTAAATGAATCTTTCTCTCAGCTAACTTAAGATGATTTACTGATTCTAAAAACTCCTTTTCTTTTCCAAGACTAGATCCACCAAAAACACAAATATTTCTTATATGATGACCTGAGGAACTTGCCATTTCTACACACTTCTGTATTTGTTGAATATATGGGTTGAGTAGAAATAAAAGGAAGGAAGAGAGGGTTTTATAGATGAGAAATTAGAAAGACAATCATAACACCTATATGTAGGCTAGCTGGAGTCTCACATTCTCTCTCTCTCTCTCTCTTTATTTATTTACTTTTGAAAAAAAAACATGTGTATGTACAGGTAATTGTGATTGTGGCTCACATCTTCCCTTGGTTTTAGGTCCAAGAATGGCTTAAACGTCCTTTATAGGTCGGGGATAGGCTTCCTATCCAGTTTTCTTAAAAACTAGCAAACAGGGTCTATTTTAGCCAGATTCCCAAGACTAAGTCGATCATGTTCTTTATGAAATAGTGACCATAAATCATGAATTATACGATGCACATCTCCACTAGGATACGTCTCAATAGTCAATAGAAGATTATCTAAAGACTCCTTACTTAGGCCATCCTTAATGAATTGTATTTTATCTTCACGGTTTATAGATACCATTCCTAAAGAACAACATTGTGTATTACAAGTCCATCTAGTACATCGATGACATAATTTCAGTCCTTTTGCACGACGCTTCTTTGCAAAAGTACTTTTACCTGTTCCAGGCATGTGTGAAATGGAGTTAGAAGACTCACCTGATAATCAGACCTTTACTTCAATCAACCAATGAATATCTTCAGAAATTCCATGATTCATTAACAATCTCAATCTTGCACATCTAGCACGGTAAATTTTTGTAATCGTATTTTGAGACAGAGCGGGAAAATACTTTTTCAATTTTGCAAGATTAGTGTCCATTTTCAAATGAGAATTGGAAGAGAGATTCAAAGAATTACAGAAATGTATATACAGATATTAGTAATTGTGGGAAATTGAAAGAACCGACTTAAGTCATGGAGTACCGTTATTCGTCATTTGACTGGGGTGAGAGAAACTAGTAAAAATCACTAAAAAAAAATAAAAATCAATCTTTATATACAGGATCACCCAATTCAATAGAGTCATGTTCAACTGAAAAATTATCAAAGTAAACTTTTAGACGTTGTCCATTTACCTTGAAAACATTGCCATTTTTTGGATTCTCGATGTCGTAGGCCCTGTATGGATACACATATTTCACAATAAAACGACCGCTCCATCTTGATCTTAATTTTTCAAGAAATAAATGCAGTCGAGAATTATAAAGCAAGACTTTTTGACCAACATTGAATATTTTTCTCATATATTCTTATCATGAAACTCTTTAATTCTTGCTTTATGAATTCTTGAATTTTCATATGCATTATTTCTTATTTCCTCAAGCTTATGTATTTATAATTTTTGAAGTTGACTAACATCATCCAGATTTGAATTGAAAGCTTTAATAGCCCAATAAGCTTTATGTTCAAGTTTCACGGGCAAGTGATAAGGTTTTTCATAGACTAGTCTATAAGGTGACATACCTAATGATGTTTTATAAGCAGTTCAATAAACCCAAAGTGCATCATTAAGTCTTAAAGACCAATCTTTCCTATTAGGGTTCACTGTTTTCTTCAAAATGTGTTTGATCTTCTTATTAGCAAGCTCTACTTGTCCACTTGTTTGAGGGTGATAAGGGGTGGCAACTTTGTATGTGATTCCATATTTCTTCATTAAAGACTCAAATGACTTGTTGCAAAAATGTGTTCCACTATCACTTATTATGGCTCGAGGGACTCCAAATCGACTCAAAATATTTTCTTTCAAAAACTTTATCACTATTTTATGATCATTGTTTCGAGTTGGACTTGCCTCTATCCATTTTGAAACACAATCTACTGAGACTAATATGTACAAGAAACCAAATGATGGAGGAAATGGACCCATGAAATCTATATCCAAACAGTTAAAGATCTCAATGACAAGAATATAATTTAAAGGCATCATGTGACATTTTGAAATTGATCCCAACTTTTGATAATTTTAACAAGACTTGTAGAATGCATGTGAGTCTTTGAACATGGTAGGCCAATAAAATCCACTTTGTAAGATTTTGCAGTTGTCTTTCTTGATGAGAAATGGCCCTTACATTTCTTAGAATGATAAAATTTAATGACACTACTTACCTCATTGTCAGGAATGCATCTTCAAAATATTTGATCAGGACAATATTTGAATAAATAAGGATCATCCCAATAAAAGTTCTTCATTTCATTCAAGAACTTTCTTTTATCTTGGGTACTCTAATGAGCTGGCAATTGTCCTGAAACAAGAAAATTGACAATATTAGCAAACCAAGGCATTATAGAGATAGAAAGTAAAGATTCATCATGAAAGTAGTCATCGATTGGTATGATGTTAGTTTTTGAATCTGTTGTCAATGTTGACAAATGATTTGCGATAACATTTTCGCTGCCTTTCTTATCTTTGATTATGATATCAAATTCTTGAAGTAACAAAATCCACCGCACCAATCTAGCCTTAGAATCTGACACGATGAAAAGATTGATGTCTTCTCCTAAGTGCAGGAGTGTCGAAGTAATAAATAACCCGGCAAGACCGGGGTCGAACCACAGAGAG
>SRLM01000890.1:153610-165071 GCA_015708895.1 Populus ilicifolia
ATTTATGTGATAGGCCTGCATTTAAAATGAACATTTACCACAAATTAAAGGTATCTTATATTATTAGATAGATTATTATAAAACATACTTTAGTTAAGGAGTTATTGATACTTTAAGTGCAAAATGATGATATAAAACCATGATAAAAATGCACTTTTGAGTACTAATCAGAATCTTTCTTAGAAAGAAGATTTTTCAATGCTGCATGATCACTAAAAACAACAACAGGTGAGCCAATAAGATAAGACCTGAATTTTTCACATGCAAATACTACTGCAAGTAATTCTTTTTCAGTGGTGGTATAATTCATTTGAGCACTATTTAAAGTTTTACTTGCATAGTAAATTACATAAGGTTTCTTATCTTTTCTTTGTCCCAAAACAGCACTTACGGCATAATCACTAGCATCACACATTATTTCAAAAGGTAATGACTAATCAGGAGGTTGAATGACAGGAGCACAAGTAAGCAAGTTTTTAAGTTTAATAAAGACTTGTTCACAATGTTCAGTCCATTCAAAAATATTGTCCTTTATTAGAAGGTTACTTAAAGGCTTAGATATTACACTAAAATCTTTGATGAACCTTCTATAAAAACTAGCATGTTCTGAGAATGATTTAACATCTTTAATAGATTTTGGTGTTGGCAAGTTTGCAATTAACTCGATTTTAGATTTGTCAACCTGAATTCCTTTTGATGAAACAATGTGACCAAGTACAATGTTGTTTGTTACCACAAAGTGACATTTTTCCTAATTCAGCACAAGATTCTTCTCTTCAAACCTGGCCAAAACCTTTTCTAGTTAGTCAAACAATCATCAAATGAATCGCCAAAAACAGAAAAATCATCCATGAAAATTTCAAGAAAATGTTCAACCATATCACTAAATATACTAAGCATGCATCTTTGAAATGTAGCTGGTGCATTACATAATCCAAAAGGCATGCTTTGATATGCAAAAGTATCAAATAGACATGTGAAAGTAGTCTTCTCTTGATCTTCTAATGCGATTTTAATTTGATTGTAACCCGAATAGCCATCTAGGAAAGAATAAAATTCATAACCTGCAACTTTTTCTAGGATTTGATCCATGAAAGGTAATGCAACAATTCTAGTGGGAATTAACTCATTGTTCTCATTTGTTATCACAGTGACTCCAGATTTCTTGGGTACAACTTGGGTAGGAATTACTCATTTGCTGTCAGAAATAGGATAAATGATTTCATTATCTAGAAGCTTAATGACTTCATTTTTTACTACTTCTTTCATATTAGGATTTAGCCTTCGTTGCATTTCTCTAGAGGGTTTAACATTTTCCTCTAAATAAATTCTGTGTGTACAAATCAAAGGACTAATTCCTTTTATATCAACTATGGTCCATCCTAATGTATTTTTGTGCATTTTTAGAGTTTGTAATAACTTACCTTCTTGATGTGCATTAAGTTTGGAAGAGATTATTACCGGAAAAGTTTCATTTTCTCCCAAAAATGAGTATTTAAGATTGGATGACAACGACTTCAAATCAGGTTTGGGTGGTTGAACACTTGAAGGTATGGATTTAATTGATCATGGTGGCAATTCCTCAATTTGTGGCCTTCAATTACTTGTCTTTGATTTTTTCTGAAAATAAATCATTTGCAAATCATCAGATTCATCAATCTCAATTTCACTAGAAGTGGTTGGAAATTGATCATGAATTAATTTTTCAGTAAAGTCCATTTCTTGTAAATCATTATCATGTCTAGGTTGCTTGCAAATATTGAAAATATTCATTTTCAATGTCATGTTTCCAAATGATAGCTTCATCAGTCCATTCCTACAATTAATCAATGCGTTAAAAGTTGCAAGAAATGGACGTCTTAAAATAACAGAAAATGAATTACATACTTCAACAGGTTGTGTGTCCAAGACAATAAAATACACATGATAAATGAATTTATCGACTTGTATTAACACATCTTCAATTATTCATCTAGACACTTTTATAGATCTATCAGCAAGTAAAAGAGTTATAGCAGTTGGTTTTAACTCACCTAGATTGAGACTTTGAAAAACTGAATATGAAAGTAAATTCACACTAGCACCAAGATCAAGTAAGGCTCTATCAATTTTATGGTCTCCAATAAAGCAAGAAATTATAGGACAACCAGGGTCTTTATATTTCAAAGCATTATTGTTCTGAACAATAACACTTGTTCGACTAGAAAGACTTTTTTTTTTCCACATTCAGTTTCCTCTTCACAGTGCATAGATCTTTCAAAAATTTAGCATAGTAAGGAATTTGTTTAATAGCATCCAGCAAAGGTATATTATTCTTACCTGTTTGAAAGTTTCAAAAATTTCAGAGTTGTGATTGACTTTCTTTTGTTTGGTTATGACTTCAGGAAATGAAAGTGCTGGCACAGAATCAGTATTTTCTTTGCAATTTTCAGGTTCAACCTTTTTCTTACCCTTAGAGATTGACTTATCATCTTTCTCATAAGGTTCAAGAGAGGGTTTTTTAATAATCTTACCACTGCGAAGAGTAGTGGCTGATTTGACTTGATCCATGTGTTGGCTTCGGAACTACTTGTATTTGCATTGTATTGCCCCTTGGGATTTTGTTGTGGTTGAGATGGAAAATTATGGTGTGCTTGAAATGATGGGTGTGAAGTTTGTGCATTGTTGTTCTCACTCCTCCAACTAAAATTTGGATGATTTCTCCAACCAGGGTTGTATGTTTGTGAGTATGGTTATGGTTGGCCTTTTAGAAACTGTTTAAAGCATGAGTTTGTTCATGGAGACATTCCTTAAAAGAAGGTAAGGTTGGACAGTTGTCGGTTGAGTGTTCATTTGTTTCACATATTTGACATGCAATGTTTTCAACAGATTTTAATTGACCACTCTTTTTCAATTCTAGTGCCTCGACTTTTCTAGCTAAAGATGCAAACTTGGCTTGAAGGTCATGATCTTCCCTAAGGTTATACATACCTCCACTAGATGTATGAGGTTGAGTTTTACTCGGTGCATCAGAAGTACCCGCGGTGTCCCAATTTTGAGCATTTTCAGCTAACAAGTCTAAGTACTCCATTGCTTCATCAGAGTCTTTATCTTTAAAAGTTCTATTGCACATCTATTCAATCATTCACCTATCTTTAAGTGGTAACCCTTCATAAAAATATGAAACCAATCTCCATGTTTCAAAACCATGATGAGGGCAAGTACTAAGCAAGTCTCCATACCTATCCCAACATTGGTAAAATGTTTCCCCTGGTTTTTGAGTGAAAATGGTGATTTGTCTTTTGAAAGAGTTTGTTCTATAAGATGGAAAAAACATCTTTAAAAACTATTGTTGCATTTCATCCCAAGCACGAATGGATCCTGGTCTCAAATTTTATAGTATGTTTTAGCTTTATCTTCTAATAAAAAAGAAAAAAGCTTTAATCTGATGGTGTTCATGCTACAATTTAAATTATTATATGTGTTGCAGACCTCCTCAAATTCCCTTAAATGCAAGTATGGATTTTTCAATTCTAAACCTTGAAAAGAAGGTAAAAGTTGAATAATACCTGATTCAAAATTAAAATGAGAGGCATTGGGAGGAAAAACTATGCATGATGAAGCACTTGTTCTTGTTGGATTCTTGTGGTTTCTAAGTGTTCTAGCACGGTTATTCTCATTATGAAGTGATTAATTATCTTCTTCAGCCATATTTTCTGAAAATGATGAAGATACCCCACAAAGTCTACCACTTGATGTATGTGACCACACTCTCATGTATGTGTAGGAATAGAATAAATGGAAAAAAAAAACAAAAGAAGAAGAAATAAGAAAAAAAAAGAAACAAAGTTATATACAAGAAAAAGTGAAAAGAGAAAATAAACTAAAAATTATAATTTATACAAAACTTACCTCCATGGCAACATTACAAAAAACTTGACACGACGAAAAGATTAATGTCTTCTCCCAAGTGTAGGAGTGTCGAAGTAATAAATAACTCGGCAAGACTAGAGTTGAACCATAGGGAGGTTATTGTATAAATTATAAATAACAATAATACAACAACAACAATAATAACAATAACAACAATAATAGTAATAATAATAAAATAAAGAAGAAGATGAAGATGAGAACTTTAAGATGAAATATTAAAGGATTAAACAATGATAATAACAAATGTCAAGGTTAGAGGATCCACACACAAAGGTGGTTTCAATCATATTATAGATTATTAACATGATTATATTAGTCATCTTATTCAATTAATGCTAATACTTGTAAATTATTAACATGATTATATTATTCATGATTATAACTTATGTTAACAACAAATCAAGTTCCTTTCATAGCTCAGGTGTTAGTTATACCATACAGTATGGGCTATGAAAGTGCCAAGCATTTGTTGTACCAATTGTTATACAACATAAATCAAAATTAGTCATTTAACAAGCAAAGTATTAAAGAGTGAATAAGATAACAAATATAAAACATGTTAGTATCAAACATTAAAGTCCATATTAAGTTTATACCATACTTATTCTTACATCATTGGTGTAACCTTTTCACCTTCACATAATTAACTTAGCTAGACATAATGAAAGAAAGAAAAATAGATAAACAAAATACGAATATATAAGTTAACTAAGTAAAGGAAAGGAAATGAAAGGCATAAACATAATATTAATGGAAGCAAAGCATAACCATTACAAAAAATACAAAGAGAGAAAGGAAGAGCATGATCTTAATCTGGACACCAAGATGCCTAAATGCATGACAAATGCCTCCTTTTAGAGGCCAAAATTAGGAACTATTGATTTAATGACTAATTAATAAGTGGGTGGCCAACTCTTGACTTGGTGACAATCCTTATCTTCTCTTGTTTGCCTAAAACGTCATTGATAACGTCAAAATTGGAGCCACACATGAAAGTTGTAGGCAATTGCCTCAGCTATCTTGTATAAAAAATTTGAATTTATTTGGACTTCTAGAACTCTAGATATGGCCAAAATACTGAACAGTGCTCGAGTTGGAGGATAGATTCGGGCTTCTTTGTTGTTGCTATAATTTGTACTTGAAAATGACCTTTTCAGATCTTGGCTCTATATGAAAGTTATAGGCACATGTCCTACTTTTCCATCCATAAAAAGTGGACCTAAATGTAAGATTTATAGCTTCAGATATGATCCAATTACCAAATAGTGTTCCGGTTTGGATTGCACCGATATATTTTTTCTAAGTTTGGCCATCTCTTTATCCTTGCAATTTAAGTTCTTAAAGTCATCAATCAATCCTTTTATTTATGTGATAGGCCTGAATTTAAAATTAACATTTACCACAAAATTAAAAGTATCTTATATTATTAGATATATTATTATAAAACATGCTTTAGTTAAGGAGTTATTGATACTTCAGGTGTAAAATAATGATATAAAACCATGATAAAAATACACTTTTAAGTACTAATCATTCATCTTGTTAAAAAGAGAGCAGACCTAAAGTCTAAGAAAGTAGTTTTATGTCTCGATAACACATGCATGTCTAAAAAAAATGTTTGAGAGAAGTTAACCCTATGTTTCAATATTTGAATTAATTAGGCGATAATGTAGTGCATTTGACATAACTGAAGTTTTAAATATGAAATCATTAGAGTTTAGAATAGCAGTGGAGGGTTGTCTATGTAGTCTAAAAGAAGAGGTCACTGCATTTGGGTCAAACCTATCTGTTAAGTTCCTCTATTAAAAAGGAAAATGGAATTGTTAAATATATAACACACATGACCTACAAATCTTAAACAATTAACTAATTTATTAGCTTTTTTTTCTCTATATTCATCAATCCATTAATTTATTTAGTTAGGAAGACTAAATGGAAAATCTTTCCAAAAGTCAAGGTTATTTAAGCCATTAATTCCTTTTAAAAAGCCACACAAATACATCCAAAAAGTTCAGGCAGGTAAGGAAAAATTAAAAGGATGAAAAGAGATTCAATAGCATGTAGAGATTTAAAACAATTCGAAAGAAAACAAGTCCAACACTAAGGCAGATGGTACATAAGTTAAAATAAGAGGGGGAGAAAAATAATGACAACACAAAGTGTTGGAAAAGTTAGTAAGCCACCTATGGATATGTAGGATGAAATCTAATATGAAGATCAATTTTAAAAAGATAATTTTTCTAGCAAAAAATAGAGAAACAAACAACACTATAAACATGCTAAAAAGCAAAGATATAGCTGCAACCTAGAATTACGCATAAGCATTTGACAAAAAACATGATTTTTTATAAGAATCAGCATAAAAATATTTACTGAAAGGAATGACAACTTAAAAAGTTATTCTATGGTAGGAAAATAAATAGGAAAAGTAGTTCGCAATTTCAAAAAACAAGTTATGTGGTTCAAGGTTTTACCTTGCATCAATGTTGTTAAGAAAAGAAATATGTTACCACAAATCAAGAAAGCACTAAAATCCACAAATCCAAAGCACAAAGGCTTAAAAACTAAAACTAGTTAATGTCATAGTAGTCAAATAAAAAAAATAAGGTAAAACATTTAAGTGAAGTAACAAAAAAATTTTAAGGGTTTAAAAGAGTTAGCTAACCAAGAAATAGACAAATCAATAATGACATTATGGTTCCTATAAATTGGCTCCTTCTCGGTCCAACCCAGCTTTTTATTGCATTTAGAGCAACTCTAATACCACCATCCATTAAATAGGTTAGAATTGACAAACACAAGGCTTGGGTTGAAATAGAATAAAGCAAAAGCAAATAAACAAAATATAAGCATGATTGGGGAAAAAAACAAAGAATTAATTGTTGGTCAATCTTGTGGTCATATTATAGATTCATGCAAAGAATTTCCTTCCTTGTTCCCTTATTTTTATTATTTTGATCTTTAATTAACATAACAGTATTGGAAGATAAGGGAAAATGATGAATGACTGAAGGGAATTTGTAACTTCAATACATTTACAAATAGTTTTATAACATAAAATCAAACCACCTTTATAAAAAATAGAACCATTTTTTTATAAGTTTTTTTTTGTACATCACTGAATATATTTCTCACTTGTAATTTACTTATAATCTTAGTGTATTCTTTTTTTCTTTTATAAACCCTTCAAATGATGATTTTTTTTCTTTGACTTTTCATTTAGGATGATTTATTTCAGTTGTTTATATTATACATTGGCAAGATAAAATATCAATGATATTTATCTTTTCTTAGGGTGATGACGTATATTTATATATTGGACTATCCATTTAGTAAATATCTTCTCCTTTTCTTTCTTAGGAAATATCCCTATCATTTTTCCTAGCTCCTCTTTCATAATAGTAATGATTTATTGGTTAAATGAATAATCTGTTTGATTCAATAAAATTTATGTAGAGTTTGTCTTATACAAGTTTGTATCCAAAACTTAGTTGCAACTAATTCCATAATTGTTATCATTAAATACACAACTCCTAGCATTCTTTATAGGTCTTTCCTATACCATATTATCTACTTCTTAGCTCATCACTATTAACTCTTCTCCAACTATTTATTAGTCTAGTACACACTTCAAATTGATGATCCTTAAATTCATTTATTTATCAATAATATAACTCAACTCATATATTTAAATTTACTCATTCTATGCCTTTAATTTCTTTTATGAAATCATCTAAAGGACATTAGATCTATATACCTTACTTGGGTGATTAAATTATAATCCTTTCGAAATCACAACTCCTGTTCTCACACTGACTCATCAATTCCTAATATCCATCTAAGCATTTATATGAAAAGAAAGTGTAAACACCAATAAAAATAAATGGTAATGTTAACATGAAACAGTAAAAAAAATCATAAATTAAATAAATGGTGAAAAGATAAAATAATTACATTTTAAAATAAGTAAATGTTGTTAGAGATTTATTAGGATAATTGATGATATTGATGTAATGATGGAACAAGAAAATTTAAATTTTTAGTATAAAACCACATATTAACTAATTCTATTCTATCATATTTAACTTTTAATTTGATAGTTGGATTGAGCTGAAATTATACAAGAGGTCTCTTGACATATTATTACCCTACCTTAGTTTAAAATTTTAAATTAATCTAACTTCTATAAGGGTTGCCATTTAAGTAGTAGGCGGGTAGTTTATGTGAACAAAAATTTAAAAAGTTATAAGTGAGGGCTATTTTTGTAAATAACAAAAAAATCCCCCCCTCCATTTATATAACAACAATTGAACATTTCTAATGGCAAAATAAGTCACTGTATCTCATTTTTAAAGAAAATAAAGAAAAAACACTTGGGTTAGGTAACATTTAGTGCATTAAAATGCAGGTAAGTGAAAATCATACACAAAAACAAGTTTAAAGAGGATCATTACAATATTTAAGCAAGGGTTTTGAAAGTTAAATGGAAGAAGAGAAGGTGAAGGAAAAGCTTGATTTTCTTGTTTATTTCTTGATTTCTAAAGATTAAATGGTAAGAATCCTAACTAGAAGCTTAACTTAAAATCTTAGTAGAATTGAGATGATTTGTGTGATGAAATGCAATATGAAGTTTGAGTTTGCATATAGAGATGTTTGAATTGAATACTTATTTTAAAACTATGTTTTTTAGCATGAAAAAGGGTTGGGTGAAGTAGTATTTGGAAGAAAATCTAAAGGAACATGTGTGCTCTTGATATAAGAAGTCTCGACCATACATATGAAGAGAGAGTTTGAATTTGTTAGTGTAATTAGTAGGAAGTTTGTGTTTAAATGTGTAGTATGATGAATTTAATGAGTGGGTATGGGATCTATTATATGAAAGTTTAAAGAAAAATTATTATTTTTTAATTAGTACTTAATTTTTTTTATCAAGGTTTTATATCATCATTTTGCACTTGAAGTATTAAGAACTCCTTAACTAAAACATATTTTATAATAACATGTCTAATAATATAAGATACCTTTAATTTAAGGTAAATGTTCATCTTAAATGCAGGCCTATAACATAAATAAAAGGATTGATTGATGAGTTGAAGTATTGAAATTGAAAGGACAAAGAGATGACCAAACATAAAAAAGAGATATTAGTACAGTCCAAACAGGAATACTATTTAGTAATTAAGTTATATTTAGACATGTAGATCTTGGATTTAAATTTACTTTATATGGACAGAAAGGTAAGACATGGACCTACAACTTTCATATGAAGCCTAAGATTTAAAAAGGTCATTTTCAAGTTCAAATTATAGTAATAACAAAGACGTCTGAATTTATCCTGTAACCCGAGTACTGTTTAGTATTTGACCGATATCGGGAGTTCTAAAAGTCTAAATGACTCCATTTTTTTTCTTAGAAAGCTAAGATAATTTTCTACAACTTTCATGTTTTTAAATGGTTCTAATTCTGACGTTATCAATAATATTTTAGGTAGACAAAAGAAGATAAAGATTGTCACCAAGTCAAGAGTTGGCGATCCACTCATCAATATATCATCAAATCAATAGTTTTCAATTTTGGCCTATAAAAAGAGGCATTTACTATATGTTTAGGCATCTTGGTGTCCATATCAAGATCATGCTTTTACTTTCTCTCTTTGTATTTGACACGACCAAAAGATTGATGTCTTCTCTTAAGTGAAGGAGTGTCAAAGTAATAAATAACCTGAGAAGACCGGGGTCGAACCATAGGAAGGTTAATTGTACAAATTGTAAACAATAATTATAAATAACAATAATAGTAACAATAACAACAATAATTATAAACAACAATAATAGTAACAATAACAAAAACAACAACAACAACAACAACAATAACAACAACAACAACAATGATAATAATAATAATAACAACTTTGAGATGGAAGATTAATGTAAGGATAAAACAATGATAATAATAAATGTTAAGGTTAGAGGATTCAATAATGGTATGTCAAATAAGTATAGCATAAACTCTTATTATTCAATTGGAAATCACACACAGAATGTTCCAATCAGATTATAGATTGTTAATATGATTACATTAGTCATCTTATTCAATAAATGCCAATACTTGTAAATCTCGTCAAACATTCATGATTATAACTTATATTAACAACAAATCAAGTTCGTTTCATAGTTGAGGTGTCAGTTATACTATATAGTATGGGCTATGAGAGTGCCAATTTGTTGTACCAAGTGTTATACAACATAAATCAAGATTAGTCATTTAACAAGTAAAGTATTAAAAAGTGAACAAGATTACAAATACAAAACATGTTAGTATCAAACATTAAAGTTCATATTGAGTTTATATTATACTTATTCTTACCTTATTGGTGTAACCTTTTCACCTTAACATAATAAACTTAACTAAACATAACGAATGAAAGAAAAATAAAAAATATAAATAAGATAAGAGTTAACTAAGTAAAGGAAAGAAAATGAAATACATAAACTTGATATTAATAAAAGTAAAGCATAAACATTACAAAATATACAAAGAGAGAAAACAAGAGCATGATCTTGATCTGGAAACCAAGATGTCTAAATGCATGACAAATGCCTCCTTTTGATAAGCCAAAATTGTGAAGTATTGATTTAATAACTAATTGATGAGTGGGTAACCAACTCTTGACTTGGTGACAATCCTTATCTTCTCTTGTTTGCCCAAAACATCATTGATAACGTCAAAATTGAAACCATTTGAAGATATAAAAGTTATAAGAAATTGTCTCAACTTTCTTGTGTAAACAATTTAGGTCATTTGGACTTCTAGAACTCCAGATATGAGTCAAACACTGAATAATGCTCGGGTTGGAAGATAGATTCAGACTTTTTTGTTGTTGCTCCAATTTGGACTTGAAAATGACTTTTTTCGATCCCGAGCTTCATATGAAAGTTACAGGCCTATGTCTTACCTTTCCATCCATATAATAGACCTAAATTTGAGATCTATAGCTCTAGATATGACCCAATTATCAAATAGTATTCTAGTTTGGACTACACCAGCATCTCTTTTCTAAGTTTAAGCCTCTTTTTATTTTTTCAATTTTAGTTCTTAAATTCATCAATCAATCCTTTCAGTTATACGATAGAACTGCATTTAAAATAAACATTTACTATAAATTAAAGGTATCTTATATTATTAGATATATTATTATAAAACATGTTTTAGTTAAAAGTTATTGATACTTCAAGCGCAAAATGATAATATAAAACTTTGATAAAAATACACTTTTAAGTATTAATCAGTATTTTTCTTATATTTTTAAGTTTTATTTTTATTAATATCTTGTTTATGCCTTTCATTTCTTTTGCTTTACTTAGTTAACTTTTATCTTATTTATGTTCTTATTTTGTTTATTTATTTTTCTTTTCTTTTATTATGTTTAGTTAAGTTTATTATATCAAGGTGAAAACGTTATACTATACTCGTTTGACATGCCATTAGTGGATCCTTTAACCTTAATGATTAGTACTTAAAAGTGCATTTTTATCATGGTTTTATATCA